>SJYX01001902.1:27667-74955 GCA_006410675.1 Oreotragus oreotragus
ATAGAACAGTCTTTTGGACTCTGTGGGAGAGGGAGAGGGTGGGATGATTTGGGAGACTGGCATTGAAACATGTATAATATTATATATGAAATGAATTGCCAGTCCACGTTCGATGCATGAAACTGGATGCTTGGGGCTGGTGCACTAGGATGACCCAGAGGGATGGTACGGGGAGGGAAGAGGGAGGGGGTTCAGGATGGGGAACACGTGTATACCTGTGGCAGATTCATGATAATGTATGGCAAAACCAATACAATATTGTAAAGTAATTAGCCTCCAATTAAAATAGATAAATTTATATTTAATAAATAAATAAAGCTAAAATGACTGTGAAAAATATCAAAATTAAAATTGCAAATTATTTAGAAATGAACAAGAATGAAAGCATCATGTAGCAAAACCCATGGAGCACAGCCAAAATGGCTCTCAAAGGAGATAGCAAAGTTTTAAATAAGGGGGGAGTGGAGAGGGAAGCTCAAAGGGAGAAGATATATATATAAAATAATGACTGATTTGCATTGCTGTATGGCAGAAACCAACACAACATTGTAATTTTCCTCTAATAAAAAAGACAAACAAAAAGAAAATTCAAGATATTAGTTTAAAAACAACAAACTTAATCAGAGATAGTAAAAGTAAATATAAATATCAAAACATAACTCAAAGAAATTTTTACAAGAACAAAAAAAAAAAACAAAAATATCAATAAGTAATGTTGAGCCGTAAAACCTAAAATGCTTTATTTGAGAAAGCCACTAAAATTAGATAAACCTTTGGAAAAGTCTGAAGAAGTAAAACGGATAGAAGGCATAAATTAGCAATGTTTGAAACAATAGCTAAAACAAGTGAATATATGGAAAATGTTTTATGTTGTACTAAATGTAGTTACATTTAATTTTATTACACTAAAATTTTCAAAATCAATACTTAGTGAATTTTTATCTAGAAAAAAATGTATTGCTAAATTGACTCAAGAAGATGTAGAAAATCTGAATGGGCCAATAATCTGAAAAGTAATCGTAGATCTACCCTTAAAAAAAGCACAGGGCCTCAAAGTTTAAATAGGCAAGTTATATAAAATTCTTAAGAAACAAAACATTTGCATGCATCATAAAATATTCTGGAGCACAGGAAAAAAGGAAATATTTCTCATTCATTTTGCAAGACTAGCATACCTTTGATGCCAAAAATTGGACAAATATAGCAGAAAAAAGAGAACTGTAGGGCTAACCTTGCTTATGAACATGCTGCTGCTACTGCTAAGTCACTTCAGTCGTGTCCGACTCTGTGTGACCCCATAGACGGCAGCCCACCAGGCTCCCCCATCCCTGGGATTCTCCAGGCAAGAATACTGGAGTGGGTTGCCATTTCCTTCTCCNGCTTATGAACATGCTGCTGCTACTGCTAAGTCACTTCAGTCGTGTCCGACTCTGTGTGACCCCATAGACGGCAGCCCACCAGGCTCCCCCATCCCTGGGATTCTCCAGGCAAGAATACTGGAGTGGGTTGCCATTTCCTTCTCCAATACATGAAAGAGAAAAGTGAAAGTGAAGTCGCTCAGTCTGTCCGACTGTTAGCGACCCCATAGATGCGGAATACCAAATAGCATATTAGCACTTCCAATCCAGCAATGTATTAAAACAAAAATACATCATGAGTCATGATAGATAAGATTTTTCTTGAGAAACAAATATGGCATAGTATTAGGTTATTAATGCAATCGACAGATTGAAGTAAAAATTATATGATCACTTCAATAGATGCCCCACATTATTTCATGAATCCAGTCATTCTCAATATGACCCACACCATTCTAGCAGATCTTCTTTTAGTATTAATAAAATGTTATTGCTTTTATTCACGTCATTGAGCTTACAATTGTAACAAATATTTTCAAGTTATGCTTACCCATGTTGATTACACCTCACTGACTATTTGAATGTGGTCCTTTGGGTTAATTAATCTCAAGAATTTTCACATTTTGTCTTTCTCCAAGGTTCTGTTTATATTATCTTGGGGTTTAATTTTTACCTTATAGCTTATTTGATCTTGTCACTAAAATTTTATTGGTATTTCTTCTGTGGTTCCTCAGAGTTCTTATATATGATTCAACCACATTTACACTCTAAAATTTTTTAGATTTTTATTTAAATTAATACTTAAGTATATATGCTAGTGAGTAATTAGAATCATTGAAAAAGACAAACTTCTTTAAAAGTCTCTATTGGTGTCAATAGATAACTGAAAAATTAGAAATTCATTCATTGGCTTCATCCCATGAAACTAAGTTCTGCTGAATTTTGGGGAATATACCTTAGCACACATGTGCTGTGCTAAATCTCTTCAGTCGTGTTCAACTCTGTGCGACCCTATGGACTGTAGCCCACCAGGCTCCTCTGTCCATGGGATTCTCCAGGACTTGAGTGGATTGCCATGCCCTCCTCCATGGTATCTTCCCAACCCAGGGATGGAACCCACATTTTTTATGTATCCTGCATTGGCAGATAGGTTCTTTACCACTAGCACCACCTGGGAAGCCCTAGTAACATTTTCCTAACAAAAAAATTTAGGTAAATTTGGAAGAGAATCAAGTACCCTTAATTTGTGAAAAGTATCTACCATAAACACACAACAAAAATCACATTTAATAATGAAATTGAAGAAATTTCATAAAAGTAAGGAATATCAGTTCGGTTCAGTTGCTCAGCTGTGTCCGACTTTTTGCAACCCTGTGAATCACAGCATGCCAGGCTTCCCTGTCCATCACCAACTCCCGGAGTTCACTCAAACTCACATCCATCGAGTCGGTGATGCCATCCAGCCATCTCATCCTCTGTCGTCCCCTTCTCCTCCTGCCCCTAATCCCTCCCAGCATTAGGGTCTTTTACAATGAGTCAACGCTTCGCATGAGGTGGCCAAAGTATTGGAGTTTCAGCCTCAGCATCAGTCCTTCCAAAGAACACCCAGGGCTGATCTCCTTTAGAATGGACTGGTTGGATCTCCTTGCAGTCCAAGGGACTCTCAAGAGTCTTCTCCAACACCACATTTCAAAAGCATCAATTCTTCGGCGCTCAGCTTTCTTTATAGTCCAACTCTCACATCCATATATGACCATGGGAAAACCATAGACTTGACTAGATGGACCTTTGTTGGCAAAGTAATGTCTCTGCTTTTTAATATGCTATCTAGGATAGTCATAACTTTCCTTCCAAGGAGTAAGCGTCTTTTAATTTCATGGCTGCATTCACCATCTGCAGTGATTTTAGAGCCCAGAAAAACAAAGTCTGATACTGTTTCCACTGTTTCCCCATCTATTTCCCATGGAGTGATGGGACCAGATGCCATGCTCTTCATTTTCTGAATGCTGAGCTTTAAGCCAACTTTTTCATTTTCCTCTTTCACTTTCATCAAGAGGCTTTTTAGCTCCTCTTCACTTTCTGCCTTAAGGGTGGTGTCATCTGCATATCTGAGGTTATTGATATTTCTCCCAGCAATCTTGATTCCAGCTTGTGCTTCTTCCAGCCCAGTGTTTCTCATGATATGCTGGGAGCCACCACAGGAGATCCCACCCATGACAAGGTCATATGGAAGAGAACTGTTAAGCAAGGCTTCAGGACTCAATGGGCTCCCTAGGCTTTCTCGAGCATCTACCCCCAAACCAGAATCTGTCTGTTTTACTATCTCATGACTTTCACCAACTCCTCAGACATTAACAGGGGGCCTCGCTTACTGAAGCAGCTTGGTCTCCTCGTGTCAATCATTTTTCTCTCTCTCTCCCTCCCTCTTTTTTTCAGGCTGATCCCTTGGAGCATAGAGGCTCCCTGCGTTCACTTATCTGCCCGGGTTTCTAAGACCTGAATGGGAAGACGTTCTGCGTCTTCACTCCCTCGGGAGACCGGGAAGGCACCTGTGGGCCTCCGTGAACAGGGCAAACTTCTTATCTCGAAGTTTTAGTAGCTTTCTATGTAAACCAAGGAATATCAGCCTCTTTCCCTCCTCTATTTTCTTATCTATAATATTCTTTCCTTATCTCTCTCTAAATCAGTCACCAATGCCGTTTTTCCTTCAGGTTCCCCTGGATCCTGCAGGGGCTGGACCCCGACAATGATGTACTCTGCATATAAGTTAAAGAAGCAGGGTGACAATATACAGCCTTGACATACTCCTTTTCCTATTTGGAACTATTCTGTTGTTCCATGTCCAGTTCTAACTGTTGCTTCCTGACCTGCATACAGGTTTCTCAAGAGGCATGTCAGGTGGTCTGGTATTCCCATCTCTTTCAGAATTTTCCACAGTTTATTGTGATCCACACAGTCAAAGGTTTTGGCAGTAAGAAATATAAAACAATGCAAATATCATCACTCTTATTCAAGTCAATACAAGGATGGAAGAAAAATAAGTAGGAAACACTATTATTAGGAAGGAAGAGACAAAAATATAACTGTTTGCCTTGAAAAAGTCAAATAAATCAATGAATTACTGAAACTCAAAAGAAAAAGTGCTTTGTTCCTTTTTAATTCCTAGGGCATTTTGGCACTTTGTAGGCACTCAAATAATATTTGTTAAATGAACAAAGTCAACAACACAATCAATCAGAAAATGTAGTAGGAAAACAAATTTCATTTGCAATAGGAAAGAAACAAAGTACTTAGGAGAAATACAATAAAATATTCAAACCTGAAGAAATCTAATAATACATTTCCAAAATCTGTAAAGTTCTAACACTATACTTAAGGTCTTAAAAGAAGAACTGAATAAATGAAGAGAATTACAATTTTCCTGAGTGAGATGAATCTCTATTATAGAAATGTGATTTCTATTCAGATTATTCTATAAATTAAATGCAATTACAATAAAATTCCATGTAGGAATGTTTGTAGAATGTGAAGTTGATTCTAAAATGCACCCGGAAAAGATATTATACAAAAATAACCAAGACAGTTTTAGAAAGGAAAATCAGAAAAAGATTTACTCTCTAAGATATCAAAACATGTTAATAAAAACTACAGTTATTCAGATAGTATAATATCAATATAGGAATAATCGAAGAGATCAATGAAGTATAACATAGAGTCCTAAACTAGATCCATGTAAATAAATGGAAACTCAGTATGTGATTAACAAGGAGTCAAATCAGTGGGGAGAAGATGAATTCTTTGATAAATGTTATTAGGGCTCTTGGTGATTGGGAAAAAATATATGTAGACACACATGCACAGAATGAAAGTGATATTAAAGACAAAGAGAAAAATTTCTACCTCACAATATACACACAAATTCCAAATGAATCAAAGAGCTATATGAAAAAAAAAACAAAAGTATTACTATATTGGAAGAAATATAGCAAAAATAATGTAAAAGGAGAGAAAGGTTTTTTAAGTAAGACTTAAAACCTGGAAATAATAAAGAAAAAAACTGGATAAATTTAACATGGTCAAGAATTTTTAACTTTTGAATAAAATATTCACCATAAGCAAAGTTAAGATGAGATTGTAATCTACAATTAGGTAACTATAATCCAGTTATGATTTTAAAGTTATAAGCATATACATTTATATGAACATAAAGTTATCCTTATCAATGCCACCAAAGTATAATGAATCCTTTAAAAGAGATGGGAAAAGGATATGAATGAGCAAGTTAAAAAAAAGGAAATGCAAATAGACAATTAGAACAGAAAAACTGTTCAAATTTACAAGTAAGCAGATATACCATTTTCACCCATAAGACCAGCAAATGAAATAGTGTTGATAATGTTGCAATGAAACTGCTAGCATGTGTGTAACTTGGTTTAGACATCAATTTGACAGTATTTAATAAAACTGAAATATTCAGACCCAGCAATTCTATGTCAGAGAATAAACTCTAAGGAAACCCTTGCACATCCATACAAGGAGATGTTTAAGATTGTCCATTGCAGAATTGTAACTGTGATTATTTGTAAACAACCCTTTATTAGTGAAAAATAGCTAAGCAAATGATGGTATACTCATACAATGCATCAGTTATAAAAACTGAGACAGGTTTATATGTACTGACATAAAATATCCCCAAGACACATTATCGAACAAAAAAGAAATCCACTTGCAGAATATCACATACAGCTTTACAGTATATATTTTCAAAATAACCCCCACAAAACTATGCACATATATCTATATGTCTATAGAGACGTGACAATCATTTATAAGATTACACTACAAATATAATTTCTATCTTGGAAGAGACATGAAGTAGAAGGCTGAAGGGGCACTTTGGTATTGTTTAACATTTTTACAATGAGCAAAGATCCACATATTAGTTGAAATCTTTTTTAAAAAATAAACACTCATACAAAAAAATGTGGCAAAGAAAGCAGTCAGGAACTTTACTGCAACTCCCATATTTTATAAGTGAGAAAACTGATCTCAAGAGAAACTGGGTGACTGTCTTCAGGTCACACAATTAATTAGTGGGAGAACTGAAATTGAAATCCAAGCCCCTGGTTTCCCAGGCCAAGGAGCGTCACACAGGTAATCATCTCCATTATTACCTAGAATCTCCCTTGTTCCACCCAACAATAGAAGTCATTTTGTGAAGTTACCAGGATTGTCATCTGGGGATTATTAGACCAGTACCTTCTTTGTAAATGCTATATAGGCCAAACAGAACCTTTTGGCCACTGTAGAATGGAACACAACAAAACATGACTTTTTTTTTCTTACCACCTATTAACCTTAAGACAAATTACCTTGGTAATCACAATACTGGATGTTTTCTCTGTGACGTGCAAAGGGAAAACAATTCACAGTAGACCTCATCTAATGCTTCGTCGAGCTGAATGATTACTTTGATTAAATATGTTTCTGTTCTGGCTTTAGTGTGTGATTTATCTCTAAAGTCTCCTGTACAATTCCAAAACTATTTTCATTTATACTTTCTGAAAACTTCTTTAGCTCCCGAAACTTGGTTTTCAATAATTGAAGTACTAGACAGAGGATAAAGGATACCTTCTTTGGATCAACATTCTGGACCCTGCACAATAGAGCCCCAGACAACTGTTGCAGGGATTCTTGTCTCACTGAATCACAATGGACTGGGACACTTAGTGTCCATGAGAGCACATCTTGTCCATTATTACTCCAAGGACATTGTTCAAACCTGCATCTCCTTCCAGTTCGGAATACTCAAATATCCGTCTACCCACTCCCATGGGTGGCAGTGCTGTTACAATGGTTTTAAAAGTACAGCAGTATTGTAAGGCGGTTTTAAAAGTACAAGACTGAAGTTCAGATGCTCTCTCTTACATTTACTGTGTGATCTGAAGAGATGTATTTAATCCATCTGAATTTCAGTTTTGTTTTAAAATGGCAGTACATCATATGGAGTTTCTGAGAACATATAATTCCCTTAGCACGGTGTCCAAAGCATGGTAAGCCATTATTATCATTACTCATCTTTCAGCAATCTCCTCACAACCCTTTTATCTTCAAAGAGATGCAAGAGCACATGTGGTCACTTGAACAAGTAAGTTGACATATGAGCTTACTTATTCACAGAACTCTTGCGTGAGAAAAGGTTGATTCTCAACCAACCAACCAACCAGAATCAGGTCAATTGTCCAATAGCACTGTAACAATTCCCTGTAGCTCAGACAGTAAAGAATCCTCCTCCAATGAGGAAGACCTGGGTTCGATCCCTGGATTGGGAAGATCCCCTGGAGGAGGGCACGGCAACCCACTCCAGTATTCTTGCCTGAAGAATCCGCATGGAAAGAGGAGCCTGGCAGGCTACAGTTCATGGGGTGGCAAAGAGTCGGACACGACTGAGCAATTAAACACACACACACATATCTTCCCCATTCATACCTCAAAGATTATGGAAGCCTATGTTCCATTCTCAACTCCTCTCTGCATGGTCTGAGCAGTATTTAGTGGCTGACTGCAAAGAAATAGAGATGGGTTGAGTCAAAAGTACTTCCAGAAGTAGGAAGAAATTACAGATGTCACCCCAAGCAGCATGCCAGAGCTGGGACTTGATGGGGAAAAGCTACTTCTACCCTAAAATATTTCCCCTGGGTCAAGTTTAATGGTGCCTGACATTTTCCCATGAGAATTCTAACTCTGAAAGGTGTGAGACTTAGGGACTTGTACGCTAGTTTCTAAAAAGTTGATTGTGGGCATGAAAAATTTAAAAGAAGGACTTATGTCTTTAAATTGACCAATTAGTCTTTATTAAAATGAAAATATCTTATGAAAGGTACATCATTAAGTTGTTTTCATCCTTTAACACCACAGTGTGAACCAGAGAAAGCAAGCTTTCAACCAGGGAAATTAGAGAAAGGAAAAAGTCACTCCCGTGTACATGGGTATCTACCCCTAGGGAGAAGGACAGGAAGACTATTGTATAGAAGACAGCACTTAAAGATTATATTCTAATGCAGGGACATTTATTTACAAAGCAGGTTAATAAAAAATGTATCCCACTTACTTTTTTATGTACCAAGGCAATCAAATCTCTCTAAACTGATCAGATATATTAGTACGGGACTATTTCTATTAGAGGGGATTGCATTAGTCAGTTGTGGCTAATTTCCTAGTATATTTCCCAGAATTTCAATGGAAAGAGCATTTGGGCATTATATTTTTCTTTAAAGATGCTGATTGATGATTCATATGATGAACTACTTACCCTGACCTCCCCCAACAACAACAAAAAATCCTATTTAGAAAATAAAGTAGTGACTGTGAGTATTTGCTACACATAGGAACCTTAAGTAAGAAGAGGGAGGTGGGTACCTGGGAGCCAGGAAATGTTGATTCCTACAACAATAAACCTTCACAGCTGACCTCATCCTCTCACTCTGGTCAAAATTTCCATGCTATAAATCAATTCATAGTGGTATCACTATTCTTACCCTACCACATTGGCGTTATCTACTGGAGTCTCGGAATACACTAGAAAACCACAAGCTACAGAAAAAGAGACGATGGCTTCATCACCAATGGATCCTCAACTCCTTACTTGATGCCTGACATCTAAGGTATACTCAACAAAGTTGAACAAATGAGTGAGTGAATGAATGTGCAAGTGAAAGAATGACTGACTGAGTAGAAATTAAGAAACCAGGGTGGAGAGAACTCCTGAATCAGGTCATCCAAAGCCTATGGTGGGAACAGAATATTCTCATGTAGGACACTGAGAATGAATTACTTGCCATCATCCTGAGTGAAAACAGATTAAGGCCTCAAGGCCAAGCACTGCTGAAAAGCTCCTGGAGCTGTAATAGTCAAACAGTATAACTCTTCAAAAATCTCCCTGCCATGCTCCAGCAGCCTTCAGGAGACAACAATGTCTTTTCATGAGAACACGTGGTCTTCAAGCTCCCATACTCTCCTATGGAGTGGAAGAAGAACCAGATTTGGAGGCAGAAAGACAGGATGCAAATCCTGATTCTGTATTCATAAGCTCTAATTTCTTGGAGAAGTCATTTAAATCTTGAGAGCCTCAGTTTCATCATCTGTAGAATGGGAATGATTAATAAAGTCTGCTCTGCCAGGCTATTTTACATATACAGGGAATCAACCTAGGTGAATGAGTAAAGCAGAGATTCAGAAAATGTTACACTCTATCATCTATCCTTTTCCTTCAGTGATACTGTTGGCCTAGGAACCCTTTAGGGCCTCTGAGATTCCAGGGGCAGATATTTTTATCAAATCTGACATTTTAGATGTCAGCAAAGGCTTTGGGAATACATGTGGGAGGAAGAGGGCGATAGGAAGGAACAAGGCGTAGAACCATGGAGAAGTAAAACTAGGGGAATTTGGAGAAAGGGGATAATAGAAGACCTTGTAAACTTTGCTTATGAGAAGAGGGAAGAGGAAGGCAGTAGAAAGAGGATGATATGGCAGCAGTTGTAGTTTAGGAGTGATCAGGGAAAGCTGGAGGAGTACTTAGAACAAGAAAAGCAGTGCTTCTTGGCTTTGACTTACACCCTTATCCACGGTGGCTTCCATGAACTAGGAACTTAATCTATTAAAAGTAAGTGAGCAGGAAGCTCTCAGCCACACCCTTTGACAAAAGGAGGTGTGATTTCCTGCCACACTTCCCTCAACTGTCCCCCCAAAGATTGTCCCAATCCCATGCTGCACTAGGAGCAGAGGGCAGATCTATGTGGAGAAAGGAAGGGTCTGGACAAGATGGATTTACTTGACACCCACTCCAGCCATGATCCCAAGCAGGTTTGCAGTAATGCCCATAAATACCCGACTTCCTTCCAGTTAAGGCATCCCCATGAAATGGGGTTAGAGTGAGAGGAGTAACCCAATGTAGGAATGATCTTCCCACATCAAAAGACTGAAACAGTATTCAGGCTCTTTCCCCAGAACTCACAGAACAATTCTAGAGGTACCCCTACATCACTTTTAATTCCCTAAGCACTCCAGTATGTCCCTAAAAGACAAAGGTCTACTGTCTCTTCCTTTAAAAATGCATATTTCTTCTCAGAGCTTCCCCTTTAGAAGCCTCCTTCAGGTCTGAGATAGCCACATGGTTGCCATGGGAACCTGCCCCTCATTTGTCTCTAATCATCAGTTCTAGAGGGATAAAACTTCAACTCTCATTTCTATTAGATGAGATCACATCAATCAGTTATACTAATTTCCTATAGTGTTTCTGAGAATTTCAGCTGGAAATAGCTTTTATGTTTTCTTAAAAGAAGCCAGTTGTTGATGCATGTACTGCACACTGCTGCCACCCCCACCTGCCCCTGTGAAAACCTCTCTGTTTAACACACTTCAGTCCGGTCAGATAGTGATGATGACATTTCAAACCATCTAGAGTGGGTTTGATCCATCAAATGTCAAAGTTGAAATGTTCATATTGTCAAACTTCCAGTGGTTTTTAAAAATAGAAGCTAGAAAAATAATCTCCAATTAGGATTACAGGTGAACTATTAGTACACAAAATTGTCAGAGAGGTCCACTCCTGTGGTACTGGCCTCACTTCCCTGTGTGTAACATCACACGGGATTGTGTCTGAGGAAAAGTGTGTTTTTTGGATTCTTGGCTTTGATCCGAAAGAAAGATGAGAAAGCCTCAACCTTTCCCTCTTGCCATATTCTTCTGTGCTAATTTCTTATTACTGGGAGCTGAGGTCCATATGACAGTAGAATTGTGAACAATTTTTTACCCAGAGGCTTGGGTGAGATGGAAATTGCAGCTTCTTCTCCCTGAGATGGCTTCTGACTCTCCAGTTCAGGTCTTTCTGGCTTCATGATGGAGCCCACAGTCCTTCTCCCTGCTTCTGTCCTCATCGACCCTCTTGGCCGTTCTCACCCCATCACAGGACTGCTTAACCTAAAGTACTCCAGATGCCGACCGATGACAGTCCAAAGGGGCTTCCCCACCCCCACCTTCCTGTCCTGCCCCATACAAAACACTGTGCTTAACATCAAGCCTTTTATAGAAGCTTAACGACAAGTCAAAGTGTTGGGCTTAGTCACTTCAGTCGTGTCCAACTCTTTGGGACTCTATGGAACCAAATTTTGGCCCACCAATCTCCTCTGTCCATGGAATTCACCAGGCAAGAACACTGAAGTCGGCAACGATTCCTTTCTCCAAGGGATCTTCCAGATCCAAGGATTGACCCGGGTCTTCTGCATTGCGGGCAGATTCTTTACCACCTGAGCCATCAGGAAAGCCCCAGACCTGAGCTACCAAGGAAGCCCCAGAAGCTTAATACATACAGACAATAAAACATGTGCCTTTGTATTTACAATTTAGGGAGAAGCTGGGTTAAGGGGCACTTCAGTGTCTGGATATTGNGGCAGATTCTTTACCACCTGAGCCATCAGGAAAGCCCCAGACCTGAGCTACCAAGGAAGCCCCAGAAGCTTAATACATACAGACAATAAAACATGTGCCTTTGTATTTACAATTTAGGGAGAAGCTGGGTTAAGGGGCACTTCAGTGTCTGGATATTGGATAGGAAGTAGAATTAGAGTAAAGGCAGGGTCTTCAGAGAAATGCCACAATCAGTGCTCCAAGGAGACTGGCCTCTGGAGACAGGGAGAAACTAACAAGGAAGCCAGGGTCAGGAGAGGGAACTATAAAAAGGGGGTGCAGCTTGCATTAAGCTGACTCTTACTTATTTGTGATTCAGAAAGAGCCCAGTGCTCCAACACTAAAAGATCTGTGCCCCCTCCGTATCTTACAAGGACACAAGAAAGACAGAGAAGAGACACAGACCCATGAGGGCAATGGAACCCTTCACAGGGAAGAAACCTAGAGCTACCAGCAGTGCAGTGCCGTGAATTTTATTAGTGAGCACTATCTCTCTTGCTTTCAGAAAATAAAAAATGGCCTTAATAGCTTAAGGCATCGTTACAAACAAAATATATACTGCAGCTTCCTTGTAACATATTTCACTATAGAATAAAACAAGGCAGGTCCATCATGGACCCCATTAAAGGAGCCTTAGTTACTGAAGTATCAAAAGTATCTCTCCATTAGGTGTTCCCAAGTCAGGAAACCTGAAGAAAGTGTTATTGTGATGCCATGAATAATAAAGGCATCTAACAAAGTGAGATACTTTCTTTCCTTTGCTGTAATGACTCTATAGGCTACTAGCAGGACATACCTTGGCCCAGGCCCATTCTGGATCACCAGCAACAAATCTGCAGAACAAAGGTGAGCATAGCTTCAGTCAAGGTCAATAGCCCTACATTAAATCTGAGCAAGGGAATATGACGAATTTGACAAGTCCACAAATACAATGTCATATATCTGTATTCTTATTTGGGCTTCCCTGGTGGCTCAGACAATAAAGAATCTGCTTGCCAATGCAGGGGACTCTGGTTCTATCCTTGGATTGGGAAGATCCCCTGGAGAAGGGCATGGCAGTATTCTTGCCTGGAGAATCCCATGGACAGAGGAGCCTGGTGGGCTATAGTCCATGGGTCCATGAAGAGTCAGACATGACTGAGTGACTAACACTTTCACATTTTCACATATGCTTATTTATTCCCTTTTTACTTTCAAAAATAATTGAAGCGGCCTATAATCGGTAAGTTCTTGGTATAATTAGATTAAAATATGTTAACAAAGAATAAAAGAAATGCAAAGGGGGGAGATGGGAACAAACAAAACTGAACAAACAAACAAAACTGAACATACTAATATCCCCCCCCCCTTATTTTTAGTATACTAAAACAATCAAGCATAATTCAAAACAAAGTTTCCTGGCAACCAAGGTAAAAGTCAAAACCTAATGTCAATACTTTGATGTTAATAGTCCCATCCATAATGGCTACTCCATGGATTTCTGTAAGATGTAACCCATTTATCTCATAGTCAATTAAAAAGGTTCAGTTCAATTCAGTTGCTCAGTCATGTCCAGCTCTTTGTGACCCCATGGATTGCAGCATGACTGGCTTCCCTGTCTGTCATCAACTCTCAGAACTTGCTCAAACTCATGCCCATCAAGTCAGTGATGCCATCCAACCATCTTATCCTCTGTTGTCCCCTTCTCCTCCCACCTTCAATCTTTCTTAGTATCAGGGTCTTTTCTAAAGAGTCAGTTCTTTGCACCAGGTGACCAAAATATTGGAGCTTCAGCTTCACCATCAGTCCTTCCAGTGAATATTCAGGATTGATGTCCTTTAGGATGCACTGGTTGGATCTGCTTGCAGTCCAAGGGACTCTCAAGAGTCTTCTCCAACACCACAGTTCAAAAGCATCAATTCTTCAGTGCTCAGCTTTCTTTATGGTCCAGCTCTCACATCCATGCATGATTACTGGAAAAACTGTAGCTTTGACTAGACGGATACTTGTTGGCATTAAAAGGTTAGCAAGAAAATATAGTTGAACTGGACTAAGGATGCAGTGGGATTTAGGAAGTCAAGTATCTCCTATATCCCACCACAGCTGGCTCAGGACAATTCTGTGAAGCTATCAGATCAGTAGACCTTCCTGGACTTCCCATTGACAATTAAGCCTTTTTTGTCTGCCTGAGTACTACCAGTTCCCAGAGCTTCTTGTTCCTTCACATATCAGTCATACTTGAGAAGAGAACCCATCTGATGTCTGTTTCCTGGGCAGGCCCAGCTCCTAACTTTTCTTCTAGAGAATGCCCCAACATGGTTCATCTTGGAATTTTACAATGTCGTCGTTGTTGTCTGGGAACTCTCTAGATTTCCTGTTGGCTCTTTGGTATCCGGCTGGTCAGTCTATCTCTCCAGAAGTGGTGACTTGCCCTGCTTTCCCAGTCCTGAGTGAGCTCTGTGAGCTGTCTGTGGCTTCTCCCTTACCTCTGACACTCCTCCTCTCAGCAGACTCAAAATTCATTCATCTACAGAATTTTTGTGAACCCTCTGGCTATGGTATGGAAGTAGGGGTACTTCTGTATGATGGGTTTCATTGCTTTCATTGTCTGAAAGAAGAAAGCAGACACGTTAACTAGGAGAAACAAACTTTTTCTTGGCCCTAATCTTGGAGAAGAATTTGTCATGAGGCTTTATATAAGGAGCAGCATAGAGCAATATAATAGATGACGTCTTGGAACAGGAACAAAACATGGGAAGCCAGCTGCTAACTACAAAAAACATCAATGCACAACTGTGCATCTGGTGCTCATAAATCAAAACCTCACTGAGCTTATGATGCAGTTGCTGACACTCCAAGCCCATGACGTGACCAGGCACACCCCCACATGCCCATCCCAACCAGTATTGCCATGATTTTAAGAATCTGAGCTCCCCAAATTCCTATTCTCCACTCTCTTCACTGGGCTTTAGCTGAGACCTGCCAGATGTGATTAAAGCTATTTATTGTAATAAGCACAAGGCAGAGAAGCTCATGGTAAGAGGTTTATGGGAGTCTCTACTTCTTAGATAGGTAGCAATATCCTGTGCAAAGGGAAAGAAGATATTTGTTATGACCCTGTAACTCTTGGTTCCTCTGCCTGGCAGCCATCCCCAGTTCCTCATCTCCCTCAGACTGCTGGATTTTCTCTGTCCTGAAGGGGGCTGACATGAGGGCTTCTCCTAAGGAAAGCTCCTCCTTTTCTCCACTCTATTTATTACCCTGGGCTTCATTTTATTGTAGCTTCATTTCCTTGAAATAGGAGGTGCCTGATTGGCAACAAAGTTGAGGAAAATGGGATTTAATATGGAGATGGAGACAGAGAGTGTGGAATTCACCTAAAGAGGAGTTCTAGCCACCTCCTTTTGTCTCTGGAGCCAGAGTCTCAGCCTTTCCTCAACTTTCCTCTGCCAGAGAAGCAACACAGGCAAGTCTTGCCTCACGCAGGTAAGACAAAGAAACAATAAAGCAACCATTTTGGAAAGAGAAGAGCAGAAGTCTTCATCTCTAAATCCTCCTTTCCTTTATACCTTTCTCTGTAGAGGTAGCATGCAAGTTAAAAGACGTGTCCTCAGAAAGTAGGAATCACCTGATCCCTACTTGACTTCATTTCAACAAAATTCAAGTTTTTATAACTCTTCTAACTTCATCCATGCTTATGTTTTCTACTCTGTCTCATGAGGTCCTGGCTCATCCACTCCGAGATGAAAATTACTTCCTGCTATAAGGCTACAGTTGAATGCCTTGGATGCTGTGGTCAGCTGAGTAACAGCCCCCAAAGATACTCAAGTATTAATCCTTTGAAACTCTGAATGTTATTAACATGTGATATAACAACAGAGATTTTGCAGATATGATTAAGTTAACAAACTTGCTATGAGGTTATCTGTCTTGCCCTCTGTGGCTCAGCCTACCTTGGTTAGAATAACTCCCCCCAGTATTGTTTGCGTGCATGCTAAGTTGCTTCAGTCAGGTCTAACTCTGTGCGACCCTATGGAGTGTAGCCTGCAGGCTCCTCTGTCCGCAGGATTCTCCAGGCAAGAATACTGGAGTGAGTTGCCAAGCCCTTCTCCAGGGGATCTTCCCTATCGAGGGATTGAACCTGTGTCTCTTATGTCTCCTGCACTGGCAGGCAGGTTCTTTACCACCAGTGCCACCTGGGAGGCCCATGTATGTGCATGCTTCCTTCTTGAAAATTCTCTAAACTTGAGAAAATCCACCACCCCTTGATGAAAGAAAAAGATCTTGGACTTTGGAACCAGGAAAAAATTTGAGTTCACACTTTAGCTCTTGGGTGAGAAAAATGTATCCATCAGTTGCAAGTTGTGTGAATTTGTGCCAGTAAATTTTGACCCTCAATTTATTAATCTGTAAAATGTAGGTAATACTACACATACTGCAACATTGTGAAGCTTACAAACAATACATGTAAAGTGCTGCACATAAAAACATGATATCCAGTAGCAACCTGGTTTGGAAGCAATTGTATAAGCTTTATATTAAGAAAACCTTGAGTTCATACCCCAGCCAATAGGAACCCAATATAGGAGTCTTCTGTTCTGCTTATGTTAGGAAAATTAGCCTATCCCCTCTCCTTTCCAGGCCATGAGAGATGCCCCATAGGAAGGAAAAGTCAGGGATCTACCTGAGAATATGGGAAAGTGAGGATTTAGCCAGAGAGAAATTGTGGAGAGTCTCAGAATAGTAGAAACTGGTTATTGAAGTGGAAGAAAGGAGTCTACAAAGGAGAAGGTGAGGTCTGAAGAGAGGATACATTTGAAGGAATGGGAAGGGGATTGGAGGGGAAAGGCTGCGAGGGATTCACAGGCACATGGACTGAGGGAAGATTCTCTGCAGCTCTTAATTTCCTTCTGTATATCAGTGTACTCCAATGACATGGTTTTGAAAACTCAGATAAAGACTAAGTTGAAATCACAGCTGTGCAATGTTAGGCAAGTCACTTCGCCTCTCTGAGTTTCCATTTCTCTCTTCTCTAGAGTGTGGCAGAAAAAAAAAAATGATATTTGTTTCATAACGATCTTTGAGAGAATTAAGTTAAATAAGGTACAGGACATTAATGTGGTTGCCAGGTAGTAAGCTCTTAATTAAATTAGTGGCCCAGGCCTCTTTGTGCTCAGAGAATTCCTTTTAAGCACTCTGTTTTGCTGTTATCCCATTTCCTCTTTCTTGTTTCTTTGACTTTGCATGCAGGTGAGGGCCTCTTCACCACCTACACACAGATACTGTGTAAGCTGGCTATGGTCCTGGGCTTAGATTTGGGAACATTATAGTAGAGGTGAACAGAGAACAGATGTCCAAGGCCTAGAACTGGCTGAGAGAAGAGGCTATCCGGCATAGTCACAGGTTACCATGGCAACTAATTCACATCTTCTGAGCCCGAGACACCTGACTCAGAAGAGGGAGGCTGAGAAAAGGACAGAAGGAGCAATAGGGCTTGTGCTGCAAGATTCTTGTGGGAGTAAGGGGAAACTTGGCATAGGTCAGAGCCTCTACATTCAACCTGGCATCCTCAAAACATGCCTCACCCTCTATGGCTCAGCCCACCTTGGTTAGAATTTCTCCTCCCAGAATTGCTTCCACGTAAAGTAATGCGTTCACAAACCTCTGAACACTCTTTATGAGAAGGGTATTAAAACTGGAACCCAAGTGAGTGGGGATAGTTCTTTATCTATATCCCTGAACTGAATGTTTAAAGCCACTAAGTCATCTCAGGCATGAACACTTCTTTGAGTATTTAACAAGTCCTCTGCAATGCAAAGTCAGACTGTTAAGGAAATACTTTTAGAGTTCTTTGCATGCATGCATGTGTGTATACATGTAGTATGTGTGTGTGTGTGTTAAATATGAGTCAGAGTGCTGTCTACAGTTAAGTGAGAAGATTGAAAAATGAGGTGAGTGGTTACTGCTAAAATAATAGTTGTGCACTTGACCAGTCCACCTAGAGCCAACCTTGGCTCACACGCTCTTACAATAAAGTCAGTAGGTCACAGATAGAAAGATGGGGAAGGACACTTCTTGGCTGGGGCTTTGATCTTTGCCATTTAGGCAGTGAAGACCAGGCTAGCCAGGATTCTTTCATTGAACACTTCCTATGTTTCCAACTATAGCAGTCCAGTGTACTTCCTTTATTTTTTGGTATTTGTGTGTATGTGCACGCTAAGTTGCTTCAGTCATGTCCAACTCTGTGTGACGCTATGGACTGTAGCCTGCCAGGCTCCTCTGTCCACAGGATTCTCCAGGCAAGAATACTGGAGTGGGTTATTGGAGAAGGAAATGGCAACTCACTCCAGTGTTCTTCCCTGGAGAATCCCAGGGACAGAGGAGCCTAGTAGGCTCCCATCTATGGGGTTGCACAGAGTCGGACACGACTGAACCGACTTAGCAGCAGCAGCAGCAGCAGCAGTATATATCTAGAAGTGGGATTGCTCTTGGGGTATGCATATGTTTAGCTTTAGTGCATATTTTTTGCCAAAGCTTTTCAAAGTGGTTGTGCCAATTTACACTCCCTCAAGCAGTGTATGGCATCATTTATCTTTCCCATCTTAGCCATTCTGATGGGTGTTATTCTGTAATATTTTTATTCATCTTCTGTGACATCATAGATCATGTTTCATAGTAGTTGTTCTAAATCTTGTTCACTTATTCACTTATTTATTAAAAAAAAATTTATTGAGCACTCTGTGAACCAGGTACTGTACACCAGGTACTGTGCCTGTTCCTGGGACTCAGTCCCATGCCCACTCTCCTTCGCTTCTCTGGATAAGTTAATGCATGGTGCACAAATTTCCTTGAAAATTCAGAGTGCTTCTGGTTTAATGCCATCTCTCCATCTCCATATTCTACTGTAACTTTAGTTGATCTCTTTTCTCTTTATTTTTCACTTTTCAAAGAAATAGATTTATCAGTCCCATGCCCACTCTCCTTCGCTTCTCTGGATAAGTTAATGCATGGTGCACAAATTTCCTTGAAAATTCAGAGTGCTTCTGGTTTAATGCCATCTCTCCATCTCCATATTCTACTGTAACTTTAGTTGATCTCTTTTCTCTTTATTTTTCACTTTTCAAAGAAATAGATTTTGTTTCCATATTTGCCAAAGCAAGCATTCCACCTATCTCTTGGACCTACCCTTTCTAACATTCATCAGGATCTTGTTCCAGTCACTATTAACCCTTGACTTGACACCAAATCTTTAATCTCTACATCTGCACTAGAGATTGTTAGTTAATAAATATTTCCTTCAGCTAACAAACGTGTTAGGATCATGCTTACACTAAGAAGCCCTTTTGGGACTTCCCTGGTGTTCCAGTGGCTCAGATTCCATGCTCCCAATGCAGGGGGCCTGGGTTCAATCCCTGGTCAGGAACTAGATTCCACATGCCACAACTAAAGATCCTGCATGCCCCGACGAAGAGCCAGCACAGCCAAATAAAGAAAAACAAACATCTTAAAAGCCCTTTCAATAGTCCTAGCACCCCTTAAGTATCTATTTTGCTCCTTTAGTTTCACCATGGAAACTCTGCTGGGCATTTTCTACACCAGTGTGTGACCTCTACTTTCCCTCTTTCTCATTCCCTTGAAATCTGGCTCTGTTATGGAAGTGCTCCTTGTCAACCTCTGCTAAGTCACTTCAGTCGTGTCCGACTCTGTGCAGCCTCATAGACGGCAGCCCACCAGGCTCCCCCGTCCCTGGGATTCTCCAGGCAAGAACACTGGAGTAGGTTGCCATTTCCTTTTCCAATGCATGAAAGTGAAAAGTGAAAGTGAAGTCGCTCAGTTGTGTCCAACCCTCAGCGACCCCATGGACTGCAGCCTTCCAGGCTCCTCCATCCATAGGATTTTCCAGGCAAGAGTACTGGGGTGGGGTGCCATTGCCTTCTCCATGTCAACCTCTAAAGATCTTGTAGTCATTCAAATCAGTAATATTTTCTGATCTTACTTCTCTGACTCCACTACCGTATTAACAATGTTGATCACTCAACCGTCTCAAAATCCCTTTCTCACAATTTGCTGTTTCTCTCCCCTCCGTAAAGGCAATCTCTCATCTACCACCATCATAACTGTCCCTCCTTGCCATTTCAGGTTAAGGGAGGCATTCCTTTAAGCTTTTACGTTTGACTATTGTCTCTCCCCAAGTTCGTCTCTTTCATTTCTATAGTTGCAAAAATCACTTTTTAGAAATTTCTCCCAGTTTCAGTCTCAAATCTAAAGTTCTCTTCAAGGTAGCCATCCTACAACTGTGACTGGCATCACCATTCTTTTTTTTTTTTTCTAATAGGAGGAAAATTGCTTTACAATGTTATGTTGGTTTCTGCCATACAACAATGCAAATCAGCCATAATTATGCTTATATCACCTCCCTCTTGAGCCTCCCACCCCATCCCTCTAGGTCATCACAGAGCCCCAGGCTGGGCTCCCTGCATTACCATTCTTCTCGTTAAAAAGCTTCCAAACCTGTGTCCCGTATTTAATTTCTACCCCTCCCTCTCCCTCAACACCCACATCCTGTTAGTCACGAATTGCTTTTTCTTTTCCCTTCACAATGTCTCTCCTCTGTCCATTCCCTTCTTTGGCTTCCTTAGTTCAAGTGTTTAATACACAACCTTACACCCAGACTATTGTATTGCAATAGCCTCTTAACTGCCTCCAGTTTCTCTCCTTGCCCATCCATCCTCCGCACTGCTGACAGATTAATCTTCCTAAAGCACCACTTTAAAATCTCCCATGGTTTCCCATTGTTTACAGATCCAGACCCCGCACCTTACAAGTCAATAAGGTGCTCCACAGTTCAGCCGCAGCTGTCATTCCTGCTTTCCATATGCTCTGTGTTATCATGCCTTCCCATGACCGGACTTTCAAATAGTCCATTGGTTAGTTGCATGCATGGACTCTGAACTCAGATAGGCTCAGGTTCAAAACCCAGCTCTGCCACTTCATAGTTGTGTAACACTGGATGATCTGTATAGCCTCTCTGGTCTGAGTTTTCTCATCTATAGAACAGGGACAATAATGGAATCCTGCCTCATAGGCTTATTATTGAGATTAAATGAGGTAATGCATCTAGACTGCTTAGCACAGTGCTTGGTGCATAGAAAACAGTAATAGGTGGAGGACAGGGTTTTATCCATATTATACCCCCCTCCTCGGTCTCTCTGCCCACTTCATTTCTTCCACCTTGAATGTCATCTCCCAATTTCATCTACTGAAGTCTTTTGCACCCTTTTAAGCAACACCTCAAATGCTATATCTTTTAGGAAGTCTTCTCTGCTTCCTTTAACTCAACCACTTTGCTTGAATCTCTCTTTTGGCAATTTTCATCCTACCTTGGAACAAAGTCATCAGCCTTCTGTGCTGGTGAAAGCTCTTTTCTGCCTTAACTGTGTTCTAATCATGTCTGTATTGCTCACTGCACCTACCACAGTAGGTGATATAGAAGAGGAACTTAATAAATATACTGACTGTGGTTGGGAATCACGTGATTAAGTGGAGCGGAATCAGATATAGGTGCCCCATGACTGTGAAGTGATTCAAGTTGCTAGTGGTGGTTCTAGCACCCTCTTTCTGTTCTTTCTTTCTTCCCCTTTATCCTATCCCCAGTTATTTTTCTTTCCCATCTTGTTTATCTCCTGTCCTTAGTCTTGCTAGTGTGCACCGTGGCCATTATTTAATCCTGCTGATGGCCCTTGAGGGGAAAGAGGTTCCTATGACAACCTCAGATCTTGTCCCTTTGTCCTTACCACTTAAGCTTTGATGAAAACCACCCTCCTATCTACTACAGATTCTTACAAGAGCGGTTCATTAAACTTATGATCCAATTCTCCATCTGGAACCTGTGATAAAAATACAGAGCAGGAAATCAGGCTCCTTTATGTAATGGCACTTACTAGCCTGCCCGGATATCAGTCACCACTCAATATCAATAACATTCTTCAGCTCATGAAGATTGCCTAGCTGGAACTTTGCTTTTAGTCTATAGCTAAACTTTGAGAACTGGTTACTCAGTTTTCAAACTTTCTTTCCTTGGCATCTCCAAAGTGAGTCTTTTCAAATACAAAACTATGTCCACATTCAACCACCTGTAAGCTTGATTGGTGTCCTCTGAATTTTCAGCTATTTACAAAGCCATGTAATTACTGAGAGAAATAAGATATGGCCAGCCCTTTGACTCCAAGAGGTGTATAGTCTTGTAAATAAAGTTTTTATGAACTTTAAATTTTACATGCCACTTGTTGAGAAATATTGGTTTTCTCACCTCCTGGCTTATAAGCACAGCATCAGAATCACTCTGGCGTTCCAACTGCCTTTCTTTACCATGAAAGAAGTTTTCATCTTTTTTTTTTCCTCCCTTTTTTTCATCAAAGAGACAAAAGGATAGGGAGAGAAGGAACTAATATTTGTTGAACACTTCTTTCAGCATACGGAGAAGGCAATGGCACCCCATGTTTTTCATAAAAGGCATTTGCTTTTAAACTATACAATAACCTAATCAGTAGGTATTGTCCCTATTTTGCAGATGAGATAGTCGAAGTGCACTGAATTTACAGTTTGTGCAAGGTCACCTAGCTAGCAAAAGACCATGTTGGAATTTGATGGTATTTCTGGCTTAAAAGCACATCACACTCTCCCCACTCTACTACACTACTATCCCTGTGTAAATCAATACCTGTACTCCAGAGTAAATATCTATTTCTCGGCACTTGCACAGTAGATTGGGTTCTTTTCTATAGGCTCTGGTATTACATTTCCTCACTGCTAGCCCCATTCTGTGATCTTCCACTACCAATGGATGTCAGAATGCTTTCTCCAACTTCCTAATCTACTCTGGATTGAGTCCTCTGTGTGGACATCATCTTTGAGAATCTGAAAAATCTATCTTCTCTATCACTTGGTCACCCTCAAAATAAATTCCCTCATGTTTACCCAAAGAAACTAAGAAGGGTCCTAAAAATGCATCTAGTGAATTTCTCAAGATTGCATTCTAGAAAGAATGAGGCCATCTTTTGCTCCTAATGGCTTCCTTACAGAAAGAGGTAACACTGTTCCGGAAAAGAAGGAAGGGAGAAGGAGGAAAAGGAGAATAAGAAGAAGGAGAAGAAGGAGTTCTTGAATTTGTCTTCAGTTCAGTTCAGTCACTCAATCGTGTCCGACTCTTTGCGATCCCATGGAATGCAGCATGTCAGGCCTCCCTGTATACCACTGACTCCTCGAGTTTACTCAAACTCACATCCATTGAGTCGGTGATGGCATCTAATCATCTCATCCTCTGTCGTCCCATTCTCCTCCCACCTTCAATCTTTCCCAGCATCAGGGTTTTTTCAAATGAGTCATCTCTTCGCATCAGGTAACCAAAGTATTGGAGCTTCAGCTTCAGCATCAGTCCTTCCAATGAATATTCAAGATTGATTTCCTTTAGGATGAACTGATTGGATCTCCTTGCTGTCCAAGGGATGCTCAAGAGTCTTCTCCAACACCACACTTCAAAAGCATCAATTCTTCGGCACTCAGCTTTCTTTATAGTCCAACTCTCACATCCACACATGACTACTGGAAAAACCATAGCTTTAACTAGATGGACCTTTGTTGGCAAAGTATTGTCTCTGTTTTTTAATAAGCTGTCTAGGGTGGTCATAACTTTTCTTGCAAGGAGCAAGTGTCTTTTAATTTCATGGCTGCAGTCACCATCTACAGTGATTTTGGAACCCCCAAATATAAAGTCTACCACTGTTTCCACTATTTCCCCATCTATTTGCCTTGAAATGATGAGACTAGAGGCCATGATCTTAGTTTTCTGAACGTTGAGTTTTAAGC
This sequence comes from Oreotragus oreotragus, assembly GCA_006410675.1. Taxonomy (NCBI): domain Eukaryota; kingdom Metazoa; phylum Chordata; class Mammalia; order Artiodactyla; family Bovidae; genus Oreotragus; species Oreotragus oreotragus. The sequence goes on from SJYX01001902.1 coordinate 51,334, forward strand.
CAACTTTTTCACTCTCCTCTTTCACTTTCATCAAGAGGCTCTTTAGTTCTTCTTCACTTGCTGTCATAAGGATGGTGTCATCTGCACATATGAGGTTATTAATATTTCTCCTGGCAATCTTGATTCCAGCTTGTGCTTCATCCAGCCCAGCATTTCTTATGATATACCCTTCATATAAGTTAAATAAGCGGGGTGACAATATACAGCCTTGATGTACTCCTTTCCCGATTTGGAACCAGTCTGTTGTTCCATGTCCAGTTCTAACTGTTGCTTCTTGACCTGCATACAGATTTATCAGGAGGCAGGTCAGGTGGTCTGGTATTCCTATCTCTTGAAGAATTTTCCACAGTTTGCTGTAATCCACACAGTCAAAGGCTTTGTGCAGTAGTTTTAGCATTCTTTGGCATTGCCTTTCTTTGGGATTGGGATGAAAACTGACCTTTTCCAGTCCTGTGGCCACTGCTGAGTTTTCCAAATGTGCTGGCATATTGAGTGCAGCACTATCACAGCATCATTTTTTAGGATTTGAAACAGCTTAACTGGAATTTCATCACCTCCACTAGCTTTGTTCATGGTGATGCTTCCTAAGTCCCACTTGAATTCACATTCCAGGTTGTCTGGCTCTAGGTGAGTGATCACACCATCATGATTATCTGGGTCATGAAGATCTTTTTTGTATAGCTCTTCTTTGTCTTGCCAAAGGGTTTTTAGGGATGTACTGGTAGATACTTCCTTGATGCTATCTGAAACCCAGAAAAATTTGGGTCCTATGTTAACAGATTATGATAATTGGGAATAAAGCCCAGTTTAAACTGTGGGAATAACTTTATTTAAGAAAATCTACTACCTAGAAATCTATACTTATAAAACAGAGATAGAGCAATCAGATAAGTAGTCATACTACAAAATACTCCTCACTCTTCAAAAATTTGCTACAGGACTTCTTTTCTTAGAAAGGCCCCCTGATGAATTAGGAATTGGAGTAGTTTTACAAAAGTTTTTGAGAAATGGAGTAGCCATCATGGTCAACAAAAGAGTCCGAAATGCAGTACTTGGATGCAATCTCAAAAATGATAGAATGATCTCTGTTCGTCTCCATGGCAAACCATTCAATATCACAGTTATCCAAGTCTATGCCCCAACCAGTAATGCTGAAGAAGCTGAAGTTGAACGGTTTTATGAAGACCTACAAGACCTTGTAGAACTAACACCCAAAAAAGATGTCCTTTCATTATAGGGGACTGGAATGAAAAAGTAGGAAGTCAAGAAACACCTGGACTAACAGGCAAATTTGGCCTTGGAATGTGGAATGAAGCAGAGCAAAGACTAATCGAGTTTTGCCAAGAAAATGCACCTGTCATAGCAAACACCCTCTTCCAACAACACAAGAGAAGACTCTACACATGGACATCACCAGATGGTCAACACCGAAATCAGATTGATTATATTCTTTGCAGCCAAAGATGGAGAAGCTCTATACCTTCAACAAAAACAAGACCAGGAGCTGACTGTGGCTCAGATCATGAACTCCTTATTTCCAAATTCAGACTTAAATTGAAGAAAGTAGGGAAAACCACTAGACCATTCAGGTATGACCTAAATCAAATCCCTTATGATTATACAGTGGAAGTAAGAAATAGATTTAAGGGCCTAGATCTGATAGATAGAGTGCCTGATGAACTATGGAATGAGGTTCATGACATTGTACAGGAGACAGGGATCAAGACCATCCCCATGGAAAAGAAATGCAAAAAAGCAAAATGACTGTCTGGGGAAGCCTTACAGAAAGCTGTGAAAAGAAGAGAGGCGAAAAGCAAAGGAGAAAAGGAAAGATATAAACATCTGAATGCAGAGTTCCAAAGAATAACAAGAAGAGATAAGAAAGTCTTCTTCAGTGATCCTGCTCGTCAGTGAACTGAAAATCAGATGCAAGTTGATTCTTAATGCTAAGGCAAAAGAAAATGGTTTGTCAGTTATCCTCATACAGATTTCTATTTGCATAGCAAGAGAATCTCCTCCTGTGAGTTAACTATCCTCCATGAATGCTCAGTTTGGTAGATTATGTGAGCAGATTATGTGATTATGTGAGCAGACAAGCCTATCATTGTCATTTTAGGGACAACAAATTTACTCCTCAATTCTTTAGTCAGTATATTGTTATTGAGCACATTTATGGACTGATGGTTCAACGATGAATAAAGCTGTTTCTCTGCTTTGGGGGAAACATGATCGCCAAAAAATGATGTGCACTAAGATAGAATGGGGGTGAGCACAAAGTTCTACAGTACAATTTTTGAAGTGAAGTCGCTCAGTCGTGTCCAACCCTTTGTGACCCCATGGACTGTAGCCCAAGCTCCTTGGTCCATGGGATTTTCCAGGCATGAATACTGGAGTGGGTTGCCATTTCCCTCTCCAGGGGATCTTCCTGACCCAGGGATCAAACCCAGGTCTCCCGCATTGTAGGCAGATGCTTTGCCATCTGAGCCACCAGGGAAGACCAACTACAATTTTTAGTAGGCTTCTAATCTGTTCTATGATAGTTACNACTGGAGTGGGTTGCCATTTCCCTCTCCAGGGGATCTTCCTGACCCAGGGATCAAACCCAGGTCTCCCGCATTGTAGGCAGATGCTTTGCCATCTGAGCCACCAGGGAAGACCAACTACAATTTTTAGTAGGCTTCTAATCTGTTCTATGATAGTTACTTGACTCCTTTATGGATCAGAAAAAACTTCTGGAGAAGAAGATAACTAAGCAGAGCATTGAAGGACTCATAAAGGATTGAAGGACTCAATAAGGGAACCCAAGGGAAGAAGGGAATCCAAATGGAGGGGCTAAAATATGCAAAGGACACAAAAGAGAACAGGATAGATTAAGGAAACAGCAAGAAGTTGGTACAGCTGGAGTTACGAAAGGGTCAGATTATGAAGTTAAGGAAGAGTCAGATCCTTATGTGTTACTTCAAGAAGTTTGGATTTTATACTGATGGTTTTAAGACCACACTGAAGGGTTTTAAACAGATATAAGATGATGGAGTGTACAGAGAATGGATTGACATGTGGGTGGAACATGGAAGCAACAATTCTAGCTAAGAGGCTATTGTGCAAATGCAGACCAGGAAGCATGGTGGCCTGGCCCCAGCTCCAAACCCAACATGGCACACCTTCTTACCGCTGTGTGCTGTGGATTGAATGTTTACTGAGAAAGAAGAAATGGGGGTGGAGAAATCTGGAACCCATTTGTGCTCTCCACCCTTTTAAGAATTGTTAAATCATGTCATATTCATTTTAAAGAATGGCATACTCAGAATGCTGTGGTCCCAATAACGTAATCTGATAGAGGGTAAAAGTCTTGCTATTCAACACTGAAATGCGGAGCACTGACCCGTGATACCTAAAAGATGGATGAAACCAGGTAGGAAAATTATTAGAAAATTATGGTGTCATATTTCACCAAAACTTGTTACTATATCTTCTCATAGTTATGTTATAAATTCTACATGAAGTATCTTCATAAAGTACATGTATTCATCAGTTTAGTTCCGTCACTCAGTTCTGTCTGACTGTTTGCAACCCCATGAACTGCGGCATGCCAGGCTTCCTTGTTCATCACCACCTCCTGGAGCTTGCTCAAACTCATGTCCATTGAATCGGTGATGCCTTCTCCCTTGTCCCCTTCTCCTCCTGCCTTCAGTCTTTCCCAGCATCAGGGTCTTTTCAAATGAGTCAGTTCTTTGCATCAGGTGGCCAAAGTATTGGGGCTTAAGCTTCAGCATTAGCCCTTCCAATGAATATTCAGGACTGATTTCCTTTGGGATTGATTGGTGTGATCTCCTTGCAGTCCAAGGGATTCTCAAAAGTTTTCTCCAACAACACAGTTCAAAAGCATCAAATTCATATGTTCATAGGTTAGAGCTGAAAATTATTCCTTTATTAATTCTTAGTTTTGAACCAAGAAGACTGTACCATGTTCATTTTAGCACACTCAGAACCTCAGAAAGCAACTGCTATATATAAAGTGCTTAACAGGTGGTTGAAAATAAAGAATTAAAAACACATTGACTAGAACTGATTTTCTAGGACCTTTGATGATCTTCATGAAAATTCTAAAAAACTTATTTAACACAAAATAAAATATTAATTGGAAGTAAAATAAATAAATACCATATTCATTGGTGATAAATACAGCTTTTGAAGTGTTTAATACAGTTTACAAAAAAGCAGTGGGAATCGTGTGGGTGTAACTGAGTGAAGAATTTGGTCTTTTGTAATTCTGAGCTATTTGAAATGAGAAGGGTTGAATAGTTTAAAAAATGGATGGGAGGAGCTGGGGGTTTAATTGCACCCTGCAATTTTCTTCTCATGACTGTGACTACAGAAAGAATACTTTCTAATTTTTTTCTAAAGTTAAAAAAGATGATTCTAGTCAAGGACTGTGAGAAGCTTTGAATATAAGAGCTAGAAAAGCTTAAATGGATTCATGCACCTGCCTCTTCATTGCATCCAAATTTTAAATATAATCAAATAATAATCAATATATATCACTATGTAACTGTAATTTATAATTATAGAAATCTTTTAGCTTTAAGAAAAAAATCACATTATATACTTTTTAAATACTAGTATTTCATTTTCCTTGGTCATTTTGAATGATGCTTTTGTAACATGGAACCTCTATTTTTGCAATAAAACAAAATTTTTTAGCAAGTAGAGTGCAAATTACACATCTGTACCCTTACACCATAGTACAGTCATGAAATTTATGTTATACCAACCAAATTATTTACTAAATGCATGCTAGTACTTTCTTTGTCTTTTTCTTTGTATTTTAGTCATGCAGAGAAGGGAGAATATTTTCACAGAGATTCCTTACTAAATACTTGTTAATAATAGTGACCAGTCACTACCAGCGAAGCCCATACTGCGCCTATACCCAGAGCATATGCCTTTGTGTCTATTATCCCAGGAGGCCTCCTCTTTTCTTCTCTTCGCTATTACAAGATGCAGTTTTGTTTTTATTTTTTAATTTAAGTTTCATTCATCTAAGGAGCTCGCTTCCATTTTTTTTCTGTTGCCCATATTGTGCTTTAGTTTATTTTCTAAGAAGTGTAAGTAGAGGAAATGGAGAATTTTGGTTTAAGTGGAGGCACGGGGACTTGCATTTTCCTGTTGGTGGCAGCACTGCCTTTGTTTTCTTTGTTCATACAAGGAGGGCTTGCACTGAAAACAATCATACTAAACAGGTAGGGAGCTTTGAGTACAGAATGTTTTGAACGAATCAGAAGAACAAAAATGAAACTAGCTTATATGTACAGTAAAGCAACTTCATTTTAAGAAAACCCAATGAATTAAATCCGAAAAAAACCAAATTTACATTACAAAACCATTGCAAAATCTTCAACTAGTGAGCTTTTCTATCAAATATACATTTTGGTATTGATAAAATTTTTACTTAGTCATTCCACAGAGTACTGTATGATAATAAAATATTTTGTGATAATAGAACATTTTGCATTTGATAGGATTTTTTAAGTTCTCAAAGCTTGTGACTGGTTCTTGTCTCACATCTTCTACTGACAATGTGTAATATTTGATAGCACAAGAAACACAGCATAGTATCAAACATGCAACTTCTAATTCAGCACCCCTTTCACAAAACTCCATTCCTATGAGGTGTTTTTTGTTTTTAGTCTATTGGGTTTTTTTAGTAGAGGAACATGTCTATTAAAAATAACATAAAGTTGTTTTGAACCCCTGGCTATATTAAAATGCTGTGCATTTAGCAGAATATTGAGATAAATCATTTAAATTCTTAAATAATGGACATATTGTAACATATTTTAAAGTTACTTCCCTTTTATTTGAATATGTTTTAAGCAAATCTGTAACATGCTGTATGGTAAATTTAGGAGATACCAATCTTCTTAGTATGTTAATGAACATTTTACTGATATTTTATTTTATATTCTGGAGTAATAATTTGACATTACTTCTCTGTGTAATGAAAATTATTGACTCATCAATTTATGCCAGGCCCCTGGAATTTTTTTTTTTGAGGAAATAGTATAAGCATGTCTTTGATCCAATAGTTTAAAGAAATAAACATAACACACAAAAAGAATGAGTAGAAAATTTGCCCTCAGCATCACCACTTTGATTTTATAAGAGGGACAGCATCTAATTTTATTCTGCTGAGAACAAAAAGGGGGTGGAGGTGTGCAAAAGCACCAAACATTTTGGTGACGGGCATCCAAGATCAGTCATTAAACTGAGTGCTTTAAACAAATCCGATGTAACTGATTTTTCCTGTAGCTGTAGCTGGTGCTCAATAGTACTGACTGATCAGTTAATTGACTTTAATAAGTTATTAATTTGGCTGGTTTAGTTCATAATTTGTTTTCCTATTTGCTGCCTGATTGGTCCATTTCTTATCAATTAGCTTCAGACTAGGTTTTTTCCTTGAAACTAACCATCTTCTGTTGTTCCATATATATATATATTTTGAAATGGCTTTCTTTTCAAAAAAGGGCTTTGTTTTTGAGCAGCCGAGATGAGAACTGTGAGCAGATTTCCTGTTAAGAGAAATGGTAGCTGCTCTGGGACTAGGAGGTATATCAGGGTCGTTGATGTAGGGAGGCAGCCAGCCACTTTCTCACAGGTAATTTGCTTCCTTCGTTAGCTGATGTCTGGGTGCGTGCTCAGTTGCTCAGTTGAGCCCAACTCTGTGGTCTCGCTGTAGCCCATCAGGTTCCTCTGCCCCTGGAATTTTCTAGGCAAGAACAGTGGAGTAGAGTGTCATTTTCTACTGCAGGGGATCTTCCAGACCCAGAGACTGAACCCGTGTCTCTTGTGTCTCCTGCATTGGCAGGCAGATTCTTTACCATTAGTGCCACCTGGGAAGCCCTCTGGGTAGTAGTTCTTAACCCAAAGGAAAGTGTGGAGTATCTACATGGCCCCTTGCCTCTCGCTCTGCCCTGTCTCCCAGTTCTTGGGTCTTTTGGCACTATTTGCTTTTCAGTCTGTCTACCCTTTCAAATTACTCCTGGCCTCTAAGAGGGAATCCCTGGTGGCTCAGAGGTTAAAGCGTCTGCCTCCAATGCGGGAGACCCAGGTTCGATCCCTGGGTCAGGAAGATCCCCTGGAGAAGGAAATGGCAATCCACTCCAGTATTCAGAGAAGCCTAGTAGGTTACAGTCCATGGGGTCGCAAAGAGTTGGACACGACTGAGCGACTTCACCTGACCTCACCTCTAATGCTCTACTTAACCTTGGCTACCTCCGAGGTGGTGTCCCATTTTCTGAAACCCTTTCCATATCCTTGTCTCAAGATCAAAAATTTATTTCGATAGAGATTTTGCTACCTGCTTGTTAAAAGAGTAGCAATTAAACCAATTCATAACAACAAGTGCAATAATCTCTATAAGGGTATTAACATTTTAGAATAATAAGTTTTTAAACCAAAAAATAAAGCTGTAATGACAGAAGTCCATATCAGTAAAGATGTGTTTAAGCCAGGAATCTCCAGGTACTTATTAAGTGGAATTTTATTCTCATTCTTATTCTATCTAGATCTTTTAAAGAATGAGAAACAGTTTGTTGGAATAAAAGCTAACAGCTTGCCTATAAACCGGTGCCGTACTTGGTCAAGTTCTACTTGGGCCTAACAGCCTTGTAAATGGTTAAGCAGACTTGTAGTTTAGTCAGGAGAATCTCAGTAATTTAATCTATCACCTTCCTTCTCCAATATGAACACAAGAGGTGACTAATGTTGTAGAATTTGCACTGTATATTAAGGGCAGTTTCTGTCTTTTGCTTGACTGTATGGCCTTGGGCAAGTTTCAGAAACTTTCTAACCTACAGCTTTCAGATTCACCTCATATAGTTGATGTATGTGATTCCTGGACAGGGAAAATTGCTAAACTTCTTAAGTATCTGTTTAAATTTCAAGTAATTTGGATCAGAGTGCCATTATTGTTATTGCTGTTTTTAACTCACCAAAATAATTCTAAAGTTAATATGGAAGAGAAAGTGTACAAATATTTTCAAGAAAATTAAGAAAGATACAAATAGTGAAGGGGAACCTGTCATACCAGCCAGCAAAACTTCCTATATGACTAATACAATCAGAAATTATGTATATTGGCTCAGGAATGAACAAACTGACCTATGAGACAGAGAGTGCAGAAACTGATTCAAGTATTCTTTAAAGTAAAAACTTAGTGTATGGTGATGCTAAAATTTTAATTTAGTGAGAAGAGGGAGAATTACCTTATAAGCAGTGTTAAAGTAAAGGAATATTCACCTGGAAGGGAAACAAAATATATTTGTATCTTACAACAAATATAAAGAGAATGTTAGAATATAATGAAGGGTAGGGTTGAGGGATTTATGGGCAAGACAAAAATTCATAAACCACAAAAAATGGACAGACTTGACTCCATAAAACCTAAAATTTCTGAATGGTAAAAGTTACTACTACAAAGTTGAGAGGCAAATGATAGACTAGAAAATAATATTTGCTGCATTTATAACAAGGTGTTAATTTCCCTTGTATATAAGAACTCCTGTGAATGGATAAAAAACAAGAAATATAATTTAAAAATAGGTCCTCAAGATGATCTAGCAAATCTCAAAAGAAGGATATAAATAGCCAATAAATATTTTTAAAAGGTACTGTACCTCAATGGTAGTTAAGGATATTAATATTAAATAAATAAAAGATATATTATATTTTAGGTATCAGAGAGATAGAATTAAAGAAAAAACTTTTCAAATCGACTTTGGCAAAAGGGTGGAGAAAACTGATATCCCTTAGGCACTCTTGGTGAATGTGTGAATTGTTAAAACATTTTTTAAAACCATCTGGTAACATGAATTTAAATGTGCTTATCTCTGACCTAGAAATGCATTTCTAGGAAGCTAACTTACATAAATCAAAGCAGCAGTTTTAACGAAAAAGCTGAGTGAAATTTCATATTGCTGCTTTTAAAAATGGACATCTCCAAACCTTGGAAATACCCTGAATATCACCAATACTGACAAGTGTTTGCATAGATTATTATTCATACATACTATAGAATATTGTGCAAATATTTACATAGGTTTATAGTTTAGAAAAATGCTCATGATTTATTACAAAATGAAAAAAGCAAGGGGCTAAGCAGTATATGTAGTACGATTGGATTTTTATAACAGAAAAAGACTATATATGTGTGTGTCTAAATATAAGATGAATATGTGGTATGTATGAGCATGTGTGAGTGAGTGTGAGTATGTGCATGTGTGTGTAGACATTGAAAAACTTATGTAAGGATATAGTACAAATGTCAAAAGCAAAGGAATGGAATTGGATTACAGGGAAAGACCATTAATTATTTTTTATTTCCATGTTGCTTGAATGGTTACACAAAACTTTATAACTTATGAGTTGAATTGTGTCCCCACAATTCATAAGTTGAAGTCATAACTCCCAGTACCTCAGAGTGTGATATTATTTGGAATTAGTTACAGATGTAAATTGGTTAAGCTAAGATGAGATCATATTTGAATAGGTGTCCTCATCACTGCTGTCCTTATAAAAAGGGGAAATTTAGATACAGAAACAGCCAGGCATAAGAGAAAAGACAATGTGAAGAGATACAGGGAGAAGATGGTTATCTGTATGCCAAAGAGAGAGGCTTGAAAGTCATCTTTTCCTCCAGCCTCAGCAAGAGCCAGCTGTTGCCGCCAACACCTTGATCTCGAACTTCTAGCCTCTAGACTCATGAGACAACAAATTTCTGTGGTTTAAGCCACACTGTCATGGTAGCCCTGGCAAATGAAGATAATTGCTGTGGAAATTAAAAATTAAAAATACAGTAGGACTTCTCTGGTGGTCCAATGGTTAAGAATCTGTAGGAAACATGGGTGCAATCTCCGGTCCAGGAAGATTTCACACGCCGTGGAGCAACTAAGCCCAGTGTGTCACAACTACTGAGCCTGTGCTCTGGGGCCCTCAAGCCGCAACTACTGAGCCCATGTATGCATCTGCTGGGACCTGCGTGCCTAGAGCCTGAGCTCTGCAACAAGAGCAGCAATGAGAAGCCTGCACACTGCAGTGAAGAGTAGCCCCCACTCTCCACAACCAGAGAAAGTCCATGTATAGCAGTGAAGACGCAGAGCAGCCAAAAACAAATAAAAATTAAATTAATAATCTGTTGAAAAGAATCTGCCTGCCAATGCAAGGGACATGGGTTTGACCCCTGGTCCGGTAAGGTTCCGCATGTTGCAGGGCAGCTAAACCTGTGCACCCAACTGCTAAAGCCTGCACACTTCGAGCTCGTCTTCCACAAGGCACCGCAGTTAGAGAGTAGACCCTGCTTGCCACACCTAGAGAAAGCCCATGCACAGCAGCAAAGACCCAGCACAGCCAAAGATAAAATAAGTACATAAACAAGCACAGTAGCTTAAAAACAAAACCCAATATAGTATTTTTGAAAAGGCAAAGAATAAAAAGTTTATTCATTTAAGAAACACTTTTTAAAGGTATTCCATGTTAATTCTTTTACTTGATTTTCCAGAAATGTTGAAGGAGGAGAATTAGTGGCCACATTTTATAGAAGCTCAGTAACTTTTTCAGAGTCACACAGTGAATAAATTTGTGGGTAGGAGTCCAGCTGACTTCAAGTGCCTGGGGAACAGTTGCTTTTCTGTGCTGAATCCCACTGCTGAGTGTTTGATCTCTTCATTGTCCATTTCAAATCTGAGGTGAGCGTTCAGGGAAAAATTAGTTCTCTTCTTCGCATCTCTATAATGTCAACATGAGGTGCAGAATAAAAATGTCAGAATGACATTGCCCATAATAAATGATACCCAAGTGTAATGATTTTAGGGCATCTCGCTTTATTGTATCATCTTAAGGGAAAGACAGTGAACAATGGTTATAGGCTTTTCTTGGTTGTTCTCAACATTTCATGTTCATTTTTATCTTGCTAGTTATATAAACTGGAGAGCTTAAAATCCAGGAGGCTGGAAGAAAGGAATATTTCACAAAGCATAAGACTTAATCACAGATAGATGTTTGGCTCAATGACATATTTCAGAGTTTTATCAAGGATAAATCAAGGAGAAAACGTTCATGACCTTGTAATACAGATGTTATACTTTCCATATCTTTTAGTGTAGGATTTCTTTGTTGCTCTAATTGCTTGGGAAGGGAACTTTGATTATCTTATCTGTCAGTTCTAGTGATAGTAATTATCCATGTTTAATGCTTATTGTTTTATTGTATCATTTATAGAGAAACATTTAATTCATCCTTAATGTCCAGCTCAATTATCACTTTCTGTCATACTCTCTTTGGTCAATTCGTTGTATCCTCCCCTTTGCACAAGAAACACATTTTTAGATACAGAGTATGTAATGTGTTCTCAATGACATCTATTTTATATCAGAATTTCTTGCTAAAGTACAAATTCATTAGGGTTTGAGGCCACTCAATCTCCATGTTTATTAGCACCTCAAAAACTGTCATGTAAGAAGTGACCACGAGAGCAGAGGGAATTAAAGGTACAGGATGGGTCAGGAATGAGATGGTGGACAAGTGCCTTCACCATCTGGGCCTGAGACCACATCATCGTTCATTTTTCACATGTACTTCACCTTCAGCTGGCATGATCACAGCTTAGTAGTTTGCATTCCCTCCTCAGAATGTACTTTTTCCTTCCTTCTTTTGTCTCCTTTCTCTGGCAAAAAACAGTTATTAGTAGTAATATCAGTACCGTTACTAATACTGGTAATACTAACACTTAGCATGCATTGTGTCTGGCACTGTCCTAGGTGGTTTCAGCTAAGTTCAGTTCAGTTCAATTCAGTCGTTCAGTCGTGTACGACTCTTTTTGACCCCAGAACTGCAGCACACCAGGCCTCCCTTTCCATCACCAACTCCCAGAGTCTACCCAAAGCGATGTTCACTGAGTTGGTGATGCTATGCAACCATCTTATCCTCTTTTGTCCCCTTCTCCTCCTGCCCTCAATCTTTCCCAGCATCAGGGTCTTTTCAAATGAGTCAGCTCTTCACATCAGATGGCCAAAGTATTGGAGTTTCAGCTTCAACATCAGTCCTTCCAATGAACACGCAGGACTGATCTCCTTTAGGTTGGATATCCTTGCAGTCCAAGGGACTCTCAAGTGTCCACAGTTCAAAAGCATCAATTCTTTGGTGCTCAGCCTTCTTCACAGTCCAACTCTCACACCCATACATGACCTCTGGAAAAACCATAGCCTTGACTAGACGGACCTTTGTTGGCAAAGTAATGTCTCTGCTCTTGAATATGCTATCTAGGTTGGTCATAACTTTCCTTCCAAGGAGTAAGCGCCTTTTAATTTCATGGATGCAATCACCATCTGCAGTGATTTTGGAGCCCCCCAAAATAAAGTCTGACACTGTTTCCATTGTTTCCTCATTGATTTGCCATGAAGGGATGGGACCAGATGCCATGATCTTAATTTTCTGAATGTTAAGCTTGAAGCCAACTTTTCACTCTCCTCTTTCACTTTCATCAAGAGGCTTTTTAGCTCCTCCTCACTTTCTGCCATAAGGGTGGTGTCATCTGCATATCTGAGGTTATTGATATTTCTCCCAGCAATCTTGCTTCCAGCTTGTGCTTCTTCCAGCCCAGCGTTTCTCATGATGTACTCTGCATACAAGTTAAATAAGCAGGGTGACAATATACAGCCCTGGCGTACTCCTTTTCCTATTTGGAACCAGTCTGTTTTTCTATGTCCAGTTCTAACTGTTTCTTCCTGACCTGCATATAGGTTTCTCAGAGGCAGGACAGGTGGTCTGGTATTCCCATCTCTTTCAGAATTTTCCACAGTTTCTTGTGATGTACACAGTCAAAGGCTTTGGCATAGTGAATAAAGCAGAAGTAGATGTTTTTCTGGAATTCTCTTGCTTTTTCGATGATCCAGCGGGATGTTGGCAATTTGATCTCTGATTCCTCTGCCTTTTCTAAAACCAGCTTGAACATCTAGAAGTTCACGGTTCACATGTTGCTGAAGCCTGACTTGGAGAATTTTGAGCATTACTTTACTAGCGTGTGAGATGAGTGCGATTGTGTGGTAGTTTGAGCATTCTTTGGCATTGCCTTTCCTAGGTGGTTTACCTGTGCTAAATAAGTTAACTCTTAGAAAAATCTCTTTGGTAGGCACTATTAGCCTCATTAAAAACAGATGATAAAACAAAAGTATCAGTACTTGCCTGATTAACTTGCCTGAGGTCATAACTCCTAAATGACAAATCTATAATTTAATTCAGTCAATCTGGTTCCAGAGTCTGTGCTCTAAACCACTATGTCTTTACCAGGAATATCATAAGTGTAATTGTAATGTGGTAGAAAAGGGGGATAACAGATTCTTTCTATCTATCTGTGCTCAGTCATGTCCTACTGCTTGCAGCCCCATGGTCTGCAGCTCACCAGACCAGTAGCTCACAGCTACTCTGTGCATGGAATTCCTCAGGCAAGAATACTGGAGTGGGTTGCCATTTCCTACCCCAAGGGATCTTCCTGACCCAGGGACTGAACCCGTGTCTCCCGCATCTCCTATCTACCTATCTACCTATAGCTGTTTATGTTAAAACATATAAATGCCTCATTTAGTTGCCAAACTTTAGTACAAGGCCAAGATTTTTTCTTTGAGAATGATGCTGCTGATTCAAGTTTCTGCTGGTTCATCTTGCATTATCTTTGTTCTTTCTTCATTGTTCTATAATTTCTAGTTTTGCTTTCATTAAACAGGAAGAGAAATTTAAGCACATTTGCAAAGGAATCTAGGCTTAAAATCCATCTAGATGTTTAGAGTGTTCTTCCAGTGATCTATAGGTGTCTTACCTATACCTAATACAACACCAATTTCATTTTTTATAGTGACTAATTTATGAAGCCTTTCCAAAGCAATCATTTTTGTAGACAAATCATTCTCTTCCTTATCATGCAAAAATAGAATATTTAATATTTAATTCAATTCAGTAATTACAGTAATAAGTATAATTGGCATAAACACTGGGGAATAAATGCCCCTGACTCTTGACAAGAACTTAAGTCATCAAGTGAGAGGGGGAGGCTGGCATATTCTAGAGGGTGGTTACTGCCACTAGCAATGATCTGTAGCCATGATCATCAGGAAGTATGTTTACAAAGGGAATGGGAGGGAGTGTCAGTAAATCTGGTGTTGAGTGGAGTTGTTGAGCAAGTGCTAAGGTGCTCTGTATCTTCTGAAGCCTCAGTCAACTATTTCCTCCTCTGCAAGCCTTCTCTGGGCATCTCTCCACCACAGAGGTGATCACTTCTTCTGTGACTACAGTACATTGTTTATATTTCTATTATATACTTATAATTTAAAATATACTTTTCTCAATTGTTTATGGTGATAAAATACATGCAGTATAAATTTACCATTTAATTATTTTTAAGTCTACAGTTCTGTGGCATTAAGTATGTTCACTTTGTTGTGCAACCATCATTACCATCAGTTCAGTTCAGTTCAGTCGCTCAGTCGTGTCCGACTCTTTGTGACCCTGTGAACCACAGCATGCCAGGCCTCCTTGTCCATCACCAACTCCCAGAGTTTACCCAAACTCATGTCCATTGAGTCAGTGATGCCATCTAATAATCTTATCCTCTGTGTTCCCTTCTCCTCCTGCCTTCAATCTTTCCCAACATCAGGGTCTTTTCCAATGAGTCAACTCTTTGCATCAAGTGGCCAAAATACTGGAATTTCAGCTTCAACATCAGTCCTTCCAATGAACACCCAGGACTGATCTCCTTGCAGTCCAAAGGACTCTCAAGAGAGTCTTCTCCAACACCACAGTTCAAAAGCACTCAGCTTTCTTTATAGTCCAACTCTCACATTCATACATGACTACTGGAAAAACCATAGCTTTGACTAGATGACCTTTGTTGACAAAGTAATGTCTCTGCTTTTTAATATGCTGTCTAGGTTGGTCATAACTTTCCTTCCAAGGAGCAAGCTTCTTTTAATTTCATGGCTGCAATCACCATCTGCAGTGATTTTGGAGCCCCCAAAATAAAGTCAGCCACTGTTACCATCCATATCCAGAACTTCTTCCCATCTTGCAAACCCAAAACTCCGTTCCTATTCAACAATAATTCCCATTTCCTCTTTTCCCAGACTGTGGCAACCATCATCCTACTTTCTGCCTCTAGGATTTTGAGTGTTTTAGATACCTCATACAAGTAGACTCACACAGTATTAGTTTTCTGGGTGTGATTGATGTATTTTAATTAGTATAATGTATTCAAGCTTCATCCATGCTGTAGGATGTGCTAGAATCTCCTCCCTTTTTGAGCCTCAATATATGCATTGTATGTATATACCACATTTTGCTCATCCATTCATCTGCCCACGGACGTCCGAGTTGCTTCCACGTTTTAGTTCTTGTGAATATAGCTGCTATGGGCATGGGTGTACAGCCATCTCTTTAAGACCCTGCTTTCAATTCTTTGGGGCATTAAATGTATCTTTTTTAAAGGTAGTTCTTCCCCAGTAGAATGTGAACCAAATTTTCCCTCTTCAGTGGATATCACATTTCCTGACATGTAGTACTTTAATAAAGGCTTATTAAGTACAGCATACTCCACACACAAGTGGAGGTTGTATCTAAGACAGATCTAGAGCTATGATTACTAGCTGTATGCAATTTTGTGCCTTGAGAACTATTCAAACTTAAAGTGAAATTGCTTTGTGAACTTCACATAATTTGTGCCCTAAATCCCAAGGTGTGCTTTCCTCCTTTCTTCTTTTCTCCATAGGTAATGGTGTACAGACTTGAACAATGTATTTTCCTTCTAAAACTAGGTCTGCTTAATTTTTCTAACTGTAGCTTCCTATATTTAAATTCAAGGTGACAGAATTCCCCCAGGAAGCCACAAAATGCTATTAATTCTTGATGTCTGTTTACAGAAGAGTTTAAGTCTTTAGAATGCAACATGAAATCTCATATTTTTTTACTTAGCAATTGATGCAGACATTTTGGATAACTACCAAGTATTTATATCAGTTAACTGATCACCATTACTGCCAATCAAGGAGTCAATTTCCAACTGCTGAAAAGACAGTGATTTTGGAGACCCCAAAATAAAGTCAGCCACTGTTACCATCCATATCCAGAACTTCTTCCCATCTTGCAAACCCAAAACTCCGTTCCTATTCAACAATAACTCCCATTTCCTCTTTTCCCAGACTGTGGCAACCATCATCCTACTTTCTGCCTCTAGGATTTTGAGTGTTTTAGATACCTCATACAAGTAGACTCACACAGTATTAGTTTTCTGGGTGTGATTGATGTATTTTAATTAGTATAATGTATTCAAGCTTCATCCATGCTGTAGGATGTGCTAGAATCTCCTCCCTTTTTGAGCCTCAATATATGCATTGTATGTATATACCACATTTTGCTCATCCATTCATCTGCCCACGGACGTCCGAGTTGCTTCCACGTTTTAGTTCTTGTGAATATAGCTGCTATGGGCATGGGTGTACAGCCATCTCTTTAAGACCCTGCTTTCAATTCTTTGGGGCATTAAATGTATCTTTTTTAAAGGTAGTTCTTTCCCAGTAGAATGTGAACCAAATTTTCCCTCTTCAGTGGATATCACATTTCCTGACATGTAGTACTTTAATAAAGGCTTATTAAGTAAAGCATACTCCACACACAAGTGGAGGTTGTATCTAAGACAGATCTAGAGCTATGATTACTAGCTGTATGTAATTTTGTGCCTTGAGAACTATTCAAACTTAAAGTGAAATTGCTTTGTGAACTTCACATAATTTGTGCCCTAAATCCCAAGGTGTGCTTTCCTCCTTTCTTCTTTTCTCCATAGGTAATGGTGTACAGACTTGAACAATGTATTTTCCTTCTAAAACTAGGTCTGCTTAATTTTTCTAACTGTAGCTTCCTATATTTAAATTCAAGGTGACAGAATTCCCCCAGGAAGCCACAAAATGCTATTAATTCTTGATGTCTGTTTACAGAAGAGTTTAAGTCTTTAGAATGCAACATGAAATCTCATATTTTTTTACTTAGCAATTGATGCAGACATTTTGGATAACTACCAAGTATTTATATCAGTTAACTGATCACCATTACTGCCAATCAAGGAGTCAATTTCCAACTGCTGAAAAGACAGTGATTTTGGAGACCCCAAAATAAAGTCAGCCACTGTTACCATCCATATCCAGAACTTCTTCCCATCTTGCAAACCCAAAACTCCGTTCCTATTCAACAATAATTCCCATTTCCTCTTTTCCCAGACTGTGGCAACCATCATCCTACTTTCTGCCTCTAGGATTTTGAGTGTTTTAGATACCTCATACAAGTAGACTCACACAGTATTAGTTTTCTGGGTGTGATTGATGTATTTTAATTAGTATAATGTATTCAAGCTTCATCCATGCTGTAGGATGTGCTAGAATCTCCTCCCTTTTTGAGCCTCAATATATGCATTGTATGTATATACCACATTTTGCTCATCCATTCATCTGCCCACGGACGTCCGAGTTGCTTCCACGTTTTAGTTCTTGTGAATATAGCTGCTATGGGCATGGGTGTACAGCCATCTCTTTAAGACCCTGCTTTCAATTCTTTGGGGCATTAAATGTATCTTTTTTAAAGGTAGTTCTTTCCCAGTAGAATGTGAACCAAATTTTCCCTCTTCAGTGGATATCACATTTCCTGACATGTAGTACTTTAATAAAGGCTTATTAAGTAAAGCATACTCCACACACAAGTGGAGGTTGTATCTAAGACAGATCTAGAGCTATGATTACTAGCTGTATGTAATTTTGTGCCTTGAGAACTATTCAAACTTAAAGTGAAATTGCTTTGTGAACTTCACATAATTTGTGCCCTAAATCCCAAGGTGTGCTTTCCTCCTTTCTTCTTTTCTCCATAGGTAATGGTGTACAGACTTGAACAATGTATTTTCCTTCTAAAACTAGGTCTGCTTAATTTTTCTAACTGTAGCTTCCTATATTTAAATTCAAGGTGACAGAATTCCCCCAGGAAGCCACAAAATGCTATTAATTCTTGATGTCTGTTTACAGAAGAGTTTAAGTCTTTAGAATGCAACATGAAATCTCATATTTTTTTACTTAGCAATTGATGCAGACATTTTGGATAACTACCAAGTATTTATATCAGTTAACTGATCACCATTACTGCCAATCAAGGAGTCAATTTCCAACTGCTGAAAAGACAGTGATTTTGGAGACCCCAAAATAAAGTCAGCCACTGTTACCATCCATATCCAGAACTTCTTCCCATCTTGCAAACCCAAAACTCCGTTCCTATTCAACAATAATTCCCATTTCCTCTTTTCCCAGACTGTGGCAACCATCATCCTACTTTCTGCCTCTAGGATTTTGAGTGTTTTAGATACCTCATACAAGTAGACTCACACAGTATTAGTTTTCTGGGTGTGATTGATGTATTTTAATTAGTATAATGTATTCAAGCTTCATCCATGCTGTAGGATGTGCTAGAATCTCCTCCCTTTTTGAGCCTCAATATATGCATTGTATGTATATACCACATTTTGCTCATCCATTCATCTGCCCACGGACGTCCGAGTTGCTTCCACGTTTTAGTTCTTGTGAATATAGCTGCTATGGGCATGGGTGTACAGCCATCTCTTTAAGACCCTGCTTTCAATTCTTTGGGGCATTAAATGTATCTTTTTTAAAGGTAGTTCTTTCCCAGTAGAATGTGAACCAAATTTTCCCTCTTCAGTGGATATCACATTTCCTGACATGTAGTACTTTAATAAAGGCTTATTAAGTAAAGCATACTCCACACACAAGTGGAGGTTGTATCTAAGACAGATCTAGAGCTATGATTACTAGCTGTATGTAATTTTGTGCCTTGAGAACTATTCAAACTTAAAGTGAAATTGCTTTGTGAACTTCACATAATTTGTGCCCTAAATCCCAAGGTGTGCTTTCCTCCTTTCTTCTTTTCTCCATAGGTAATGGTGTACAGACTTGAACAATGTATTTTCCTTCTAAAACTAGGTCTGCTTAATTTTTCTAACTGTAGCTTCCTATATTTAAATTCAAGGTGACAGAATTCCCCCAGGAAGCCACAAAATGCTATTAATTCTTGATGTCTGTTTACAGAAGAGTTTAAGTCTTTAGAATGCAACATGAAATCTCATATTTTTTTACTTAGCAATTGATGCAGACATTTTGGATAACTACCAAGTATTTATATCAGTTAACTGATCACCATTACTGCCAATCAAGGAGTCAATTTCCAACTGCTGAAAAGACAGTGATTTTGGAGACCCCAAAATAAAGTCAGCCACTGTTACCATCCATATCCAGAACTTCTTCCCATCTTGCAAACCCAAAACTCCGTTCCTATTCAACAATAATTCCCATTTCCTCTTTTCCCAGACTGTGGCAACCATCATCCTACTTTCTGCCTCTAGGATTTTGAGTGTTTTAGATACCTCATACAAGTAGACTCACACAGTATTAGTTTTCTGGGTGTGATTGATGTATTTTAATTAGTATAATGTATTCAAGCTTCATCCATGCTGTAGGATGTGCTAGAATCTCCTCCCTTTTTGAGCCTCAATATATGCATTGTATGTATATACCACATTTTGCTCATCCATTCATCTGCCCACGGACGTCCGAGTTGCTTCCACGTTTTAGTTCTTGTGAATATAGCTGCTATGGGCATGGGTGTACAGCCATCTCTTTAAGACCCTGCTTTCAATTCTTTGGGGCATTAAATGTATCTTTTTTAAAGGTAGTTCTTTCCCAGTAGAATGTGAACCAAATTTTCCCTCTTCAGTGGATATCACATTTCCTGACATGTAGTACTTTAATAAAGGCTTATTAAGTAAAGCATACTCCACACACAAGTGGAGGTTGTATCTAAGACAGATCTAGAGCTATGATTACTAGCTGTATGTAATTTTGTGCCTTGAGAACTATTCAAACTTAAAGTGAAATTGCTTTGTGAACTTCACATAATTTGTGCCCTAAATCCCAAGGTGTGCTTTCCTCCTTTCTTCTTTTCTCCATAGGTAATGGTGTACAGACTTGAACAATGTATTTTCCTTCTAAAACTAGGTCTGCTTAATTTTTCTAACTGTAGCTTCCTATATTTAAATTCAAGGTGACAGAATTCCCCCAGGAAGCCACAAAATGCTATTAATTCTTGATGTCTGTTTACAGAAGAGTTTAAGTCTTTAGAATGCAACATGAAATCTCATATTTTTTTACTTAGCAATTGATGCAGACATTTTGGATAACTACCAAGTATTTATATCAGTTAACTGATCACCATTACTGCCAATCAAGGAGTCAATTTCCAACTGCTGAAAAGACAGTGATTTTGGAGACCCCAAAATAAAGTCAGCCACTGTTACCATCCATATCCAGAACTTCTTCCCATCTTGCAAACCCAAAACTCCGTTCCTATTCAACAATAATTCCCATTTCCTCTTTTCCCAGACTGTGGCAACCATCATCCTACTTTCTGCCTCTAGGATTTTGAGTGTTTTAGATACCTCATACAAGTAGACTCACACAGTATTAGTTTTCTGGGTGTGATTGATGTATTTTAATTAGTATAATGTATTCAAGCTTCATCCATGCTGTAGGATGTGCTAGAATCTCCTCCCTTTTTGAGCCTCAATATATGCATTGTATGTATATACCACATTTTGCTCATCCATTCATCTGCCCACGGACGTCCGAGTTGCTTCCACGTTTTAGTTCTTGTGAATATAGCTGCTATGGGCATGGGTGTACAGCCATCTCTTTAAGACCCTGCTTTCAATTCTTTGGGGCATTAAATGTATCTTTTTTAAAGGTAGTTCTTTCCCAGTAGAATGTGAACCAAATTTTCCCTCTTCAGTGGATATCACATTTCCTGACATGTAGTACTTTAATAAAGGCTTATTAAGTAAAGCATACTCCACACACAAGTGGAGGTTGTATCTAAGACAGATCTAGAGCTATGATTACTAGCTGTATGTANAGGGTAAGAGCCTGATTTTAGTAATGTGCTTATATTCTCATTCAAGGAAACAAGCTGAGGTGGACCACAGAAGGTGAAAAAGACCTTCAGAGGTTTCCCTCATGTTCTAATTACAGAAAATTAAAGAAAACTGTCAGCAAATACTTTTTATTTCTCTGCTCCCAAATTAAAATTCTATCAGATTTCCCTAGTTTTAGTATTTAATTTTAATATGTACATAAAAATCTGGAAAACACTTACACTTTGTGGTATTTGTCAGACATATCCCCAGACAACAATAAATTGGTTAATTTTCCTTCAGTCCCTCTATGTCCTTCTTCCTATCTATCAGATTTCCCTAGTTTTAGTATTTAATTTTAATATGTACATAAAAATCTGGAAAACACTTACACTTTGTGGTATTTGTCAGACATATCCCCAGACAACAATAAATTGGTTAATTTTCCTTCAGTCCCTCTATGTCCTTCTTCCTAGCCAATGCTCCCTTTCTCACCCCAATACACACATCACACACTGCCCAGCAGTGACCCAGAGAAGAAAAGAGAAAGGGCTATTTATTTACAGAGTTTGCAATCTAGTTGGGGAAACAGGCAATAAAAAATTAATTTCTAACATATGTCAGGAAAGGATGAGTCCGCCAAAGAAAATGAAATCTGGGAGAGGAATTAGAGAACCATGAGCATCAAAATGTGTTTCCCAGACAACAATAAATTGGTTAATTTTCCTTCAGTCCCTCTATGTCCTTCTTCCTAGCCAATGCTCCCTTTCTCACCCCAATACACACATCACACACTGCCCAGCAGTGACCCAGAGAAGAAAAGGGAAAGGGCTATTTATTTACAGAGCTTGCAATCTAGTTGGGGAAACAGGCAATAAAAAATTAATTTCTAACATATGTCAGGAAAGGATGAGTCTGCCAAAGAAAATGAAATCTGGGAGAGGAATTAGAGAACCATGAGCATCAAAATGTGTTCTTTTTAAAAACATTGATTTTATTATTATTTTCTAATAGTGGTACCAGTAAATTTCCAAATTAAAGTATCTCTTATTTATCTTTAGATAAATATATATGCAAAACATTAAAAATGTAATCATCTCAGTGATGTTCATAGATAGGAAGATTCAATATTGTCAAAGTGTCAGTTTTTCCCAATGTGATCTATAGATTCAATGTAATCTCAATCAAAATCCCAACAAGTCATTTTGTGGATATTGATAAACTGATTCTAAAATTTATGTGGTGAAACAAAAGATTCAGAATAGACAACACAATGTTGAGAAAAAAAAAAAAAAATTGGAGGACTAATGCTACCTGATTTCAAGACTTACCATAAAACTACTGTAATCAAGACAGCGTGATACTGACAAAAGACAGATCAATATAACAGAACAGACAGCCTAGAAATAGACCCACAGACATATAGTCAACTGATACTTGATGACAGACTAACGAAAGCACAATGGAAAGAAGAAAGCTTTTCAAGAAATGCTGCTAAAACAACTGGACATCCACACGCAAAAAAATGGATCTAGACACAGACCTTACATTCTTCAAAAAAAATTAACTCAAAATGGAATGTAGAATTAAATACAAAGTGCAAAACTGTAAATCTCCTGGGAGATGGCATAGAAAAAAATCTAGATGGACTTGAGCAAGGTGATAAATTTTTAGATACAATGCCAGAGGCTCAATCTGTGAAGAAATAATCGACAAGCTAGATTTCATTAAAATTAAAAACATCTGCTTCGCAAAAAGCAATGTCGAAAGAATGAGAAGTCAAGCCACAGATTAGGAGAAAATATTCGCCAAAGATGTACTAAATAAAGAAAGGATTGCTATCCAAAATATACAAAGAACCATTGCGACTCAAGAGTAAGAAAACAAATAACCTTATTGAAAAACGGGCAGAAGACCCGAATAGATGCTTCACCAAAGATATATACATATATCTCAGATAAGCACATGAAAAGATGCTCAACATCATATGTCATTAGAGGAATGCATAATTAATAATGTGGTACCACTACACACCTACTAGAATGGTGAAAATCCAAATCATTGAAACACCAAATGCTGGTGAGGATGTAGAGCAACAGGAACTCTCATTCATTGTTGATAGAAATGCAAAATGTTACAGCCACTTTGCGAGACAGTTTGGCAGTTTTTAACACTAAACATATTTTCACCATGTGATCCAGCAATTGTGTTCTTTGATATTTATCCAAATGAATTGAAAACTTATGTTCACACAGAGACCTGCACATGGATATTTATAGCAGCTTTATTCATAAGTGCCAAAACTTGGAATTAACCAAAACATCCTTTAGTAGGTGAATAGATAAGTGAAGGCAATGGCCCCCCTCTCCAGTACTCTTGCCTGGAAGATCCCACAGACAGAGGAGCCTGGTGGGCTGCAGTCCGTGGGGTCACTAAGAGTCAGACACGACTGAGCGACTTCACTTTCACTTTTCACTTTCATGCATTGGTGAAGGAAATGGCAACCCATTCCAGTACTCTTGCCTGGAGAATCCCAGAGATGGTGGAGCCTGATAGGCTGCCGTCTGTGGGGT
>SJYX01001902.1:78294-89797 GCA_006410675.1 Oreotragus oreotragus
TCATGCGAAGAGTTGACTCATTGGAAAAGACTCTGATGCTGGGAGGGATTGGGGGCAGGAGGAGAAGGGGACGACAGAGGATGAGATGGCTGGATGGTATCACCGACTCGATGGACATGAGTTTGGGTGAACTCCGGGAGTTGGTGATGGACAGGGAGGCCTGGTGTGCTGCGATTCATGGGGTTGCAAAGAGCCAGACACGACTAAGTGACTGAACTGAATTGAACTGAAGCAGGAATGAGCTATCAAGTTATGAAAAGATATGGAGGAATCTTAAATGCATGTTATTAAGTGAAAGAAGCCAACCTGAAAAAGCAACATAATTGCTTTTAAAAAGCAACATATTTCAACTGAATTGAAATATATGATGTTGTGGAAAAACCATGGAGACAGGGAAAAATCATTGGTTTTCGGGGGTCAACAGGAAGGGAAAGAGGAATAGGCAGAGCACAGAGGAGATTAAGGTAGTAAAGCTGTTTTTTATGATACTACTGTGATGGATACATGTCACTACACATGGGTTAAATCCCACAGAACGTACAACACCAAGAGTGAACATGTAAGTGGACTTTGAGTGTTAGCTGATGTTAACCAACTAGCTAACCAACTGATGCAGGCTCATCAGCTGTAACAATCATACCACTCTGGGGTGGGGTGTTGCTGTGGCAGGCTGTGTGAATGGAGGAGGAGGAGGAGGAGGAGGAGGATATATAGGAACTCTGTGCTTTCAACACAATTTTGCTGTGAACCTAAAACTAGTCTAAGAATAAAGTCTACTTTTGAGAAAAATCATCGTTTTGAGCATCACTGTCCTTAATCTCCTAAGGTTCAGTGTCTAGAAAATCACTGTTTCAATCATTTATATTTATGATGGGAGGGT
Organism: Oreotragus oreotragus; assembly: GCA_006410675.1. Lineage (NCBI taxonomy): Eukaryota > Metazoa > Chordata > Mammalia > Artiodactyla > Bovidae > Oreotragus > Oreotragus oreotragus. Next base: position 79,175 of record SJYX01001902.1, read on the forward strand.
AAATCTGGCCCCTGTTACTTCATCTTAGCTGGAAGTGGAAAGTGTCTCTTTTCCAACATCTGTGTTGGTCTCACTTCTAAAATTAGATCAGAAGAAACAAATTATACTTACTTTTAGTGTAAAAATTACACTTTACATGTTTTAAGCTAGAGAGTATAAATGCAAATTTCTTTAAGAGCCACTAATTTAAGGAAACATTTAAAAACACTTCACTAATAGACATAAGTAGGCTTTGTGCCCAGTTTCATAAAAGGCAGCCTTGAACATCACCCCCAACCCCCACTCAGGGGTGCCTTATTTCTCTCTCTGTACAGTGTCTTAGGATGACCTGAATCTCCACAGTTCCTTTCACATCCTGCTTTACTCCAGTCTGCACTCTTTCAGTTCGGACAATCTGCTCTGGACTGTGTCCTGTTTTTTTTTTTTTTTTTGACTAATATATACTAGAGAGAGAATGGATATTATGGGGTGAATATACTGTGTCTGCATTTTAATGGGTCTTCTGTGAATGTTTCATGCACAGCAATGACTCCAGTGATGGAAATTCTAGGTATTTTGGCAGGTTCGTGAAAGTGATATTTTTAGGTAGGTCAGAGTTTTGATGTTCCTGTATCACACACATTCGGCTGGCTTATACTATCCCTTCTTTAGGGTCAAACCCATAAACAGATACATGCTTCCAGCTTTCTCTTTATTAATAAATATTAGTTGGTTTCTACTTCTAAATTTCTCTGCATTGCCTTTAAAAATAGCAACAAGTCACAGTAAAATGATTATGTCATTCTTTCCCTTCCTATTAGTTAAAGAAAACAGTCGAAGAGCTGTGACAGCAATTAACTATGTATCTTAAAGAGTCCAGGAGTATTTCCGGTCTATAAATGTCCATTCTTTATGGCCTTGAACATTGAAACTAGCTATCTGAAGACTAAGAGGTTTTTCATTTATTTGAACCTGGTCTGATTTTACAAATATGAAAGTGACATTCAAGTAACCTCTGAAAATTAGTGGATGGGGAAGAGGACTGAAAATCAGATCAATAATGTAAAGTAAAATGGGGGACCAGAGTTACTATCTGCTGAAAGTGACTTCCTTTGTGGTTAAGAATCCACCTTTCGATGCAGCGGATGCGTGTTTGATCCTTGGTTGGGGAATTAAGACCCCACATGCCTCGAGGCCCTGTGCCCTGCTAGATATAAATCCACATGCTGCAAGCAAGATCCAGCACAGCCAAAATCAGAATAAATAAATAATATGAAGTAAAAAGTAAAAAATATATAAACTGTTGAAAGTACATGATGCCATATGTGTCTTCTGATCTAGTTATTAATAGTTTGACAATATACTGCCTGAATTGGACATTACTGAGTGACTGAACTGAACTGATGCTGCCTGAACTTCCTGAATAAACACGATTTTCTACTTTTGTAGTAATCAAGTCATGGAAAAAAGAGGAGTTGATAAGTAACGAGGTGTTTGTATCTATCAGCAATAGTGTGGCTTTATCTTTGGTGTTGGGAATAGAAACATAAAGCAACAGGAGTGTGTGTGTGTGTGTGTGTGTGCTCAGCCATGTCTGCCTCTTTGTGACCCCATGGACCATAGCCTGTCAAGCTCCTCTACCCATGAAATTTTCCAGGCAAGAACACTGGAGTGGGTTGCCATTTCCTAGTCCAAAGGATCTTCCCGACCCAGGGATAGAACTCACCATCTCTTGAGTGTCCTGCCTTGGCAGGCAGATTCTGTACCACCAGTGCCACCTTGGAGGCCCAAAGATAGAGTCCTTGTCTTCAAATAATTTATAGCCTATATGAGTCAGATTCAAAGAAAACTATTTTACCCAGCAGAAAATAAAAACATGGAAGGTGCATAAACACATAAATATTTTTACTGGCTCATACCCTCAGATCTTCCATTTTCACCCATGTGAAAATGATGCTTTTAAATGTTAACTTATGAACAAAACCATGGAGTGTGGTGCTCTTAGACCTCAGGTCTGTGGCTTACATTGCATCATTTGAACTGAAGTTCATTGTAATAACAGACCAGGATTATTGTGATGAGTCAGCAACTACATGGACCAACGAATCTGCTTAAAGTGTCCTATATTTACACAAGTGGTTCTCTTCATGACATCATACTCAGTGTGGTTACGTTTTATTTATTTCAAACCAAGGGACACTAGTGCTATCTTTAAGAAACCAGACCACTAGAGGAGAAAATTTTTTTCTGTTTCATTTAGAGAAAGTATATATTTAAGTGTATGAACTGTATAAGCAACACAAAAAGTAAGTACATTTCATTTCCATTCAGTGAATATTAGATACTGAGAGTATCCTGTTTATTTCTATGGGCAAGAGATTGTCAATGTCTAAAAATTATAGGTAGTCATTGAGGTTGCATAATTTTCTACTCTAATGTTCTTTGTGGTTGGGAAGCAAATTCATGTATTGTAACCAACTTAAAGATGTGTTACAGGGTTATTTCATACATGGCAGATTCTCAAAGTCCTGCAATGGTGACATTGATGTAGTGCTGCTACTCTGTTATAACCTTTGTATATTCTTCAAGTGTAACAAATACTTCATTCATTGCTTGCCCTAAACTTTGCATTTGGTGACATTCTTGCTGCTGTGTTAATATCAGGTCTATTAAGCTGGACCTCATGGTCCATTACCCTTTCTTTAGATTTGACCCCATGACGTTTAGGGGTCTTGAGCACAGTGTGAAAAAGCAAAGGGTTTCACTCTCACCCAAGGAGCTCATTAGGACTTTATAGAAACACAATAAATACTCACACAGTACTAACATTTGCACTGAGGGATGCTCACCAGACGCACAGCCTGGTGTCAGGAGGTGTCCATTGTTCCCTTTATCTAGGCCTGCACACTAATTTAGCCCACTAACTAAAGAGAGCACTCATTTGTAATCTGGCATTTTTTTCTTTGAAGGAAAGATTCACTTACTGGTATCCTAGCTTTGTGGGATTTTTGGGGTACATTTCCCTGTCTTACATTTTAGACTGCATAATTAAAATCAGCTCCCACAGTTCATGGAAGCATTCCACTCTGAACTGCTGACAGCAATATCTGGACTGGGGGCCTTCATTTGTTCATAAACTACATTGTAATGCATTAATTCATTTGCCTTATTAAACACCATTTAATCCAGGAAAATACTATTAGATCAGTTTAGGGGAGACCTGTCATCCACAGTACTACTTTAGCTTTAATTTTAAGGTCTAGTTGCATTAACTCTCTGATGTGCCTTCTAATATTTTTAATTTTATAGTAAAGAGTTATGTCATTACAGAGGCCGACATTTGATTTCATCATATGATTATGCCCAACCACTGCCATAAGCAGGTTTCCCTCATTGAAATGTATTTCAGTCTGAAAATGTCATGTCTTCCGGGGCTTGCAGGCCACACAAAATGGGATTTCTACCCAGAAGTAGAAGCAGACTGTTAGTGCAAAAGGAGGCTTTGATGAGGTATGATTGGAGGCTCCAACTCCACTATTCAAATTAATCAGATTTTCTTAGGCAGAATGCCTCTGGAATCCCCTACAAACACTCTTTTCCTCCCCACTACATTGCAAATTACTTAATGAAAACACCGGATTATAGGAAACAAAAGGGTTTTTTCACTGATGTCAATCAAGCCACGATGGCTTTTTCTGTTTGTTTCTAAAACAAGAAAATGAAGGGACAATTTTGTTTCACAAAGTCTGGATGAATCATCTCACTGCATAACTTTCCAAGGAAATTTCACTGAAGACTTGAAAAAAATACTGGCAACTCAACAATTTCCAATTCAAGTTCATGTGATAAGATTCAAATATAAGCCAAAATGAATCATCTTCTTTTACCAACCAGCTACTCTTTTTTTTTTAATGTTTTCTTATTACGGTAAAAGTCACATAATATAAAACATACTCTTTTAACCATTTTTAAGTACATTCATATTGTTGTGCAACTTTCAGCATCATCCATCTCCTGAATCTTTCACCTTACTGAACTGCAACTCTGTCCCCACTAAAAACTAACTCCCCATTCCCCCTCCCTTCCCCTCCCTCCAGCCTCTGGCATCCACCAATATATTCCTTGACTCTTTAAATTTGACTGTTGTAGGTACCCAACCAACTCTTTAAAGAGGAAACTGATGTAGAAGATGGGGTATGCTTTGCTTTGGCATATGCCAAGAACACTCACTAATCCTTTGCTATGTGTTAGGGACTCAGTTATTCATATTATAGATACAAAAATGAATAAAACTACTCTAGGTTTCGACAGCCTGATGGGTCATATTCAACTAATCATCATAAAACATAGCAACATGTACCAATAGTGGAGGCTGTGCTGGGGAGGGGAGAGGTAAGGAGATAAGGGGGACAGGAAGGAACTTATATTTCTATTGGTGACACTGAAAGATTTTAAGCATCCATTGATGGAGACAAGGGAAACCACTCATATGGTCAGATCAATGCTTCAGGAATATAATTGATGGCAAGGAGGAGAATGATTTGGAGAAGTGAGTAATTCATTCATGGCTAGATGTTATTGTAAGAATCCAGTAGGCGGTCCCTGACGGTCCTACCTAGGAAGGTGGTAAAGGATAAGAAGTCACATATTTAAGAGACATTTAAGAAGTAGAATTAATGTAACTTAATGATCAAACTCTTATGTAAATGAACAGTGAGAGATAAGAAAAAGAGATAAGCCTAAAATCTCTAGGCTGGATGATTCCCAAGTAATTCCCAAGAGCACGTTTTTGGAGAATATAATAAGTTTGATTTTGAACAAGCTGAGCTTGAAATACTAAGTGAACAAGGACTTTAGGTTATTGGAAATACAAAACTCAAACTCAGGAAAAATGTCAGGTAAAGTTTGGGAACCATCTTCATAGGTGTGAATGTTGAAGTTGTAGGAGGAGACAAGGAGAGAGGTGAAAAGGAAGATTTCTTGTTGCATATCAGCCAAATGACAGAGCTTCCTGAGGTGTTGTATTGAGAAACAATTTGAGGTCACCTTCAGTTATGGTGGAAAGAGTGCCATGAATTATGGGCGGGATCTCCCATTGGTTCTGAAGATGTGAGTGACCACCTGGGCCAGATGTTAGCCATCCCCAGTAATTGAAGGAGGAGATTCAAGCACAACTCCTCAGAGGACACCAGTTTCTCAGGGATGGTGGGAAACTTGTGGTTGCAAAAGTAAACAACAGCTGTCAGAGTTAGGAGAAAAATGAGCCAGTACACAGCACTGTACTTATCTCAGTGTCTCAGACATCATACTCAATAAATATTTATGGGAGGAATAAATGAGTTAATAAAGTGAAGTGTTGACAGCTATACTGCAATTGGAGCAACATAAAAAGTCAGCACATAATTCATAGCAACACTAGCAAAATACCCAGGTGTTGTTGGTTAAGGATATTAATGTTTTGGTTAATTTCTCCATAAGAGCTTGCTTTTTTTCAACTTTTCACATTAAGATGGAACTTATTCTATTGCATAACCAATTGGAATATTTGGAATAATTATAAAATTATCAAAATAGTAACATGGAAAAGTTTGTATGATTTGATGTAGAGAATTAAATTGAGAAATTAAGTGTAGAAAAATAGTGGTTAATGAAAAAAAGGAAATGAAGGGTATTCTTTGGGACATATCCAGGGAGGAGTGAGCTAAATTCTCTCTTTCATACCCTAAAAGACAAATTCTTTTAAGAAAAAAAAAAGATGCTCTATCTACCTAGATAATACACAGATTCAATCAATTACTTGTAGCTTGCAGCAGGCAGGTAAATATCACTATTCTGCTATTCAAATATTTTTAATTGGAAAAGACTTAGCTCATGAAATTGGGGCCTAAAAATAATTAACCACTCACCCATTCAACACTGTACTTTTTCTAAAGTATTAAACCTATGTATGACACTGGTCAACTTGTTACTAGTATGTGGCAGAGCAAACAAAAGGATGCAGGCACTTAGAAACAAGTGCAATGTAGTTGTTATCACGAAGAGACAACTTTTTGGAGTTGTACTATGTCTGCTGAATGGTGATAGTATATAAGGAGCAAGTGCCAACACAAAACCACGAATAACTAGAATGTTCAGCAGTTACAACACGTGGGCTTCCCAGGTGGTGCTAGTAGTAAAGAACCCACCTGCCAATGCAGGAGACATAGGAGACGTGGGTTTGATTACTGAGTCAGGAAGGTCCCCTGGAGGAGGGCATGGCAATCCACTCCAGGATTCCTTCCTGGAGAATCCCATGGACAGGAGGGCCTGGCGGGCTGTGGTCCACAGGGCTGCAAAGATCAGACACAAAACCACGAATAACTAGAATATTCAACAACTGTACTACGTAGGGTGAGATAAAGTCCAAAGAAGGAAGCCATCCCCTTTATTTTATCACAGGAAGGAAGATCATCTGAAAAGCTACTTTGGAGAATGTAGGATCTGCACTGAGTCTTAAGGAAAAACATATAATTTTAGTCCATGGGCAGTAGACGTAAAGGCAAGGCAGGTAATTTGAGTGAGGGCAAAGGAAGAAAAGTCTGGTAAGTTCTGGAAGAGGGAATGAACCTGCTGAGCCAGAGAAGACACCTACGAGTCTCGCGTCTCGGCTGCTCTTAACCTGCCCATCTTTCTCAGGCCACCTCTCTATTTCTCCTCTGGCTTTGGGTCAGGCTTTGGCTGTCCGGGGTCCTCCCAAAGGAGAGAGAAGTCTGGCGGTGCCTTCACGTCCGCTTCCATTTCCCATGTTTCCTGATGCTCTGAGATGATGCCAGCACAAGGTTCCGTAAACCAGCTTCCTCCAGCTGCTGGAACAAGAATTTACTGATGCAGTCTCCAAACCTCAGAGGACCTAAAACAAAAGAACACTGACTAGGCACGGGAAGGCAGGAGTTAGTTATCGCACATGTGTTGTGAGGAGGTACTAGAGGAGGCACTCCAATATTTCTGCACTTTTGTAGCTTTCAGTGTTGGAAAATATGATTTGTCTTTGGATAAAGGTTTCAGTTTTTTTCTGGGAACCATAGAGGTTTTTTTTTGAAGCTGTTTAATCAGGCAGATGTGATGCACTCTACTTATTGTTTTAAGAGAAGCCCTGAATGGGTAAGCTAAACGCGGCTGTTTCTGACTGAGAGGCAATGCAGGCTTGCTTTGATTAAATGCTGAACTTTTGACTTTCATTTCCCAGAATTTGGTATAAGTTTCTTGATGACAAGATCTTTATTTTATGCTTATTTATATCTGCCAAATTTTATTTTATGTCGCTTACTACATGATTCTGTGTTGAATGAACATTGCCTGTCCATCTACTTGACTCAGAGTTATTTAAACACATCACATTGAGATAGAGGAAGCTTTGAGAAAGATTTTCATTATCCCTTAAGGCTTTTAAAAAATAGCTTTAATAAAACTTACTTTTTAAAGTATAAAATTAATTCATATGTCACAATAGTCAATAGGTAGATACAACCAATTTTTCCACTAACAAATAAATGGATAAGCAAAATGTGGTGTGCACATATAATGGAACATTATTCAGCCATAAAAAGAATGACATTTTGATACATGCTCCAACATGGATGAACTTTGAAAACATCATGCTAACTAAAAGACATCAGACACAAAAGGTCACATCTTGTGTCACTCCACTTACATGAACTGTCCAGAACAGGCAAGTCTATAGGGACAGAAATAAGATTAGTGACTTTGAGGCACTATGGAGAGTCGGGTGTAGGGAGCGAATGCTTAATATGTAAAGAATTTGCCCTTTGAGGCAATGAGGAAGTTCTGAAACTGGGTAGTAGTAATCATTGCTCAGCACTGTGAATGAACTTACTACCACTTAATTGTACACTTTAAAATGGCTAAAATGTTAATTTTATGTTATATCTATTTTACTACAAAAAATAAGTTTGAAAAATTAATTCATGATCTTTGTAGAAAATTTATCCTCCACTAAATTAAACCNAAAAAAAAAAAAAAAACTTACAGAGGATTGCTTTCCTCCAAAGATGGATCAGAACAAACTCTCATTAAGCATCTATTGTTTTCCATTCCAATCCTTGGTTAGAAGGACATGGTCAGCTTAAGGAAAGGTATCCTATCAGGTGCTGCTCATATACCCACAGTCAGCCTGAGATCCTAAGACCCAAGAAACTGCCCTGTTTAAAGTGGTGTGATCTAATCTACTTTACTGCCGGGTGTTCACAAACATTACCAAGTAGTCAACCATGATGCTAAGGCTGAACTTCCAATCCAGCACCTTAATCACATTGTTAAATAATTCAAAATAGATCCTGTAGTCAAATAAATTTGGGGAATGCTAAGATGTGTGTGGTTTAAGAGGTTTCCTTACTGCAGAATGATCTTTCACAATCACAATACACATTTAAGGATTTCTAAAATGGGGTGTGTATGTGGCCGGGGGAGAATTCAGTTCCCTAAACTACTCTGAGCAAGAAATTTAAAAAGTGATAATTAGCATCTATTTAAATACTAATGTTTCATGGAGCAAAGTTTAGAAAAACTAACTTGTATAAAAAATCCAGAAATTGGAACACATGGTATACAAGTGTGATGAGGGGCTTCCTTGGCAGTCCAGTGGTTGAGACTCTGCACTTCCATGGCAGGGGGCCTGGGTTAGAGTCCTAACTGGGGAATGAAGATCACGTATGCTGCACATTACTGCCAAAAAACGGTAGAAATTATTTTTTAAAAAATGTTTAAGAGTGTGATGATTATAACTCGCTCACTGCTGAAACAGGCTCTTAAAATTCCTTTCAGATGGAAGCCAGGAATATGGAAAGCACTGACTGGGCGAAGGGAAGCCTGGATATCTAAGTCCTGCTTCAAAATCCATCCTCTCTCTCTAGGTGTCTCTGTCTCTCTTACACATACACACAGGCATGCACATTTGCACACATTCGATTGGGTAAAATTCTATGGTATTCTGGGTTCTAGTTTTCCTCATCTATAAAACGAGGGGATTGAAATAAACTAATTCCTAAGGACTCTCCTAGTTCTATATTAAAAATCTTACTCTTTATTTAAGCTGAGCATTTCATTTTCTGAATTTCTGTGAATGGTTCATTAGTATCACCTTCAAAATGCATCTATATATAGATTATATGCAATGCATGTAAGAGCTCAGACATATCTGGCTCTTTGCCACCATATGGGCTGTAGCCTGCCAGGCTTCTCTGCTCATGGAATTTTTCAGGCAAGAATATAGGAGTAGGTGGCCATTTCCTACTCCAGGTTATAAGCAATATACCCATCTAAAAATATCATATCAATATCTGTGGAGAGGAGACTATGTTGATATATTTATTTGTGTATATACTTGTCAAATGTCTTCAACTATGAAATGTTAGATTCCAAGAAGGCAGGGACCCAGTCTGCTTTAGTATGTACTCTGTATCAGCACTTAACCCTGTATGTAGTACACTATAAGTGCTCAATAAATATTTCACAAGTTGAATAAATAAAAGGATGACTAGTGGACTCCCAAAATATGGACCATGAAGAATACCCTTTACATTAAAATTAAATTAACTAGCATTTATATAGTTTTCATATTTTTAAAATGTGTTTATATATCTAATAAGGATTTCACAAACATTTGAGCTAAGTGCTTTAATTGCCTATACTATACAGATGAAAAAACTGTAGATCAGAGAGGGTAAGAAGTCTGCCCAGGGATCATGGCACATACCTGGCATAGCTAAGACACTGACCCCTGTTAGTCTGATTCCAAATACTCTGCTCTTCCTCTGAAGAATGATACCCCCATGCCCTTGGGCCCATGGAACTCATTCCTGTCAGCTTAGGCAGGTCCCAGTGGCAGTGGGACACCTATAGAGAGGTGGATTCAGGTCTTCCAGAAGTCCTGGTGGGCTCTGGAAAAAACCTAAGGAAGATAATTTGGCTGTTGAATTACCACGGGGTCTCCAATTTCTGCCTTTCCTGCCCCAAGAAAAGAATGAAACCTTTTAACTCCTCTAGTTTGCAAGGATTTTCAGGACCCAAAGGTCAGTGCACATACCTTCCAACAATACACTGAGGGTTGGCTCATCAGTTTGACTACCTTGTCATTCAAATCTTTGGGAGGATCTAACGCATCTCAATATAATTTTTATATGTGTTATTTCGTTTTAAAAGGCAAAGGTAGGATGAGTAGTGTCCAGAGGCAACCAGATTAGAAAATATGGAGAACAGTGTGGAGATTCCTTAAGAAACTGCAAATAGAACTGTCTTATGACCCAGCAATCCCACTGCTGGGCATACACACTGAGGAAACCAAAATAGAGAGAGATACATGTACCCCAATGTTCATCGCAGCACTGTTTATAATAGCCAGGACATGGAAACAACCTAGATGTCCATCAGCAGATGAATGGATAAGAAAGCTGTGGTACATATACACAATGGAGTATTACTCAGCCATTAAAAAGAATACATTTGAATCAGTTCTAATAAGATGGATGAAACTGGAACCGATTATACAGAGTGAAGTAAGCCAGAAAGAAAAACACCAATACAGTATACTAACACATATATATGGAATTTAGAAAGATGATAATGAGGACCCTGTATGCAAGACAGCAA
>SJYX01001906.1:11623-62940 GCA_006410675.1 Oreotragus oreotragus
CATGAGGTGGCCAAAGTATTGGAGTTTCAGCTTCAGCATCAGTCCTTCCAAAAAACACCCAGGACTTGTCTCCTTTAGAATGGACTGGTTGAATCTTCTTGCAGTAAAAGGGACTCTCAAGAGTCTTCTCCAACACCACAGTTCAAAAGCATCAATTCTTTGGCACTCAGCTTTCTTCACATTACAACTTTGACATCCATACATGACCACTGGAAAAACCATAGCCTTAGTAATGCACAAATTCTTGCTCCAAAAATGTGTTCTTCATATTTCATGATGACTTGCCTTATCTAATTTCCAGTAAATTTTTGATATATTTTTTTACTCCTTACATATACTCCTGACTGTAGATCATCAAGTTCTAAGGTTTAAAATAAAGAATTGACTCTTCATAGTAAATTCAAACAATCTTTCTCACCCACCATTTTACACAAAATAATGTAAATGAAATATTACCCAATTGTTATTAGTTTAACTATTATAGTTTGATTTCCAAATGAGGGAATTCTTTGAAATATCTGAGATCTTAGGAAAACAACATTAACAAAACATAAGAATGCAATATGTGAGGATCAAGAAGATGAATGCCCTTGCATTTAAAGCATTTATTTTTTGTTTAAAACCAAAAGTTCGATGTGATGTGTTTTTAATTCATATTGCTTCAAATCCCACTTTTGGAAACTCAGCTCTGAGTTCTATATTAAAGCTGAATAGTTTATTTTATTTTTAATGATAAAAGGATCTAAGAAATAGCCACTTGAAAGAAGACGGAAGCTGCATGAGCATCTGGTTTAATTTATGGCTCTTGTTCATTATCCTCACAGGAAAATCTCAGAACACATGTGGCAAAGGCTGCTGAGGAAAAAAAACCTGTAACTTGAACCTGAATTCTATTTTCTGAAATGATGATCTAAAGTTGTCTAAAGTTAGTGATAGCTTTTTGCACAGCTATATTTTTAATGTAGTAGAGTTCTACCTACTCTGATCGCTTTATGAACAGCTATCTGCTTAATGTAGTAGAGTATTTTGGACACTGACTAATAATGTATAAGTATCTAGGGACTTGGACAATATAATAATTTTTGTTTGATTTGTTTTTTCTTTAATTTAAACTTTTTATTTTCTATTGGGGTATATCTCATTAACAATATTGTGATAGTTTCAGGTGAACAGTGAAGGGATTCAGCCATACATATGTACATGTATTCATTCTCCCCAAAATTTACCTGTCATCCAGATTGCTGAATAACATTGAGCAGAGTTCCATGTGCTATACAGCAGGTCTTTGTTGAATATCCCTTTCAAATATAGCAATGTGTACATGTCTATCCTCAACTCCCTAACCATCCCTTCCCCTTCCCCCCCGCAACCATAAATTTGTTCTCTAAATCCTGTAGTCTCTTTCTTTTATTTAAGTTAATTTGTATGCTTATAAGGGATGTCATACAATATTTCTCCTTTATCTGACTTACTTCATTCAAGATGGCATTCTCTAGGTCCAAACTCATTTTTTCCCAAAATTATATGTCATCATCCTAAAGATTAAAGCACAAAGCCTATCATGAGTCAGTATACACTGGTAACAAACAGTTTAAGAGAAGAATTAGGGCAAGAAAAAAGTGATATCTACAACAAATTCCAAACTACCTCCAGGTAGAGTGAGGGCAGAATACCAGTGGTGGAGATGGCCAGGAATCCTGCTTCCTGGTACTCAGTATGTATGTTCTGTGACATTCTTTATCTGACTTACTTCATTCAAGATGGCATTCTCTAGGTCCAAACTCATTTTTTCCCAAAATTATATGTCATCATCCTAAAGATTAAAGCACAAAGCCTATCATGAGTCAGTATACACTGGTAACAAACAGTTTAAGAGAAGAATTAGGGCAAGAAAAAAGTGATATCTACAACAAATTCCAAACTACCTCCAGGTAGAGTGAGGGCAGAATACCAGTGGTGGAGATGGCCAGGAATCCTGCTTCCTGGTACTCAGTATGTATGTTCTGTGACATTCTGTGCATCCCTCCAGCTCTCTGACTTCTAGAATTAAGACCTACACCTACCAAATTCAGCACTAAGTCTCCAACCCAGGTATCTAGTCATGTAGAAATCAGTTACATGACTAGGTGGCTAAAAAAGATACACACATATGTCTGTGAGCATTATGTCCATTTGTCCATTGCTGAACTGTAACCTGCAAAGGTCTTCCTGGTGGCTCAGTGGCAAACCATCTGCCTGCCAATTCAGGACACATAAGTTCAATCCCTGGTTTAGGAAGATGACTTGGAGAAGGAAATGACAATCCACTCCAGTATTCTTGTCTGGGAAATCAGAGGAGCCTGGTAGACTGCAAATCCATGAGGTTGCAAAAGAGTCAAACATGACTCAGTGACAAAAAATCTGCAAAAGGGCATTAAGGTTAATTTTTTAAAAAAGCAAAATAAAAAGTTAATACAAAAAAGCTCCCCTGCTATAGTTTACCATTACATTTAAACCCATTCTGTGCAATTAAGGCTTCATATATTATATTGCTTTTTGTCCTTATATCATGGTATTTATCTATTTGTGTGTTTATATATTTATTTATTCTTGCTTGGAAAATCCCATGGACAGAGGAGCCTGGTGGGCTACAGTCTATAGGGTTGCAAAGAGTTGGACATGACTGAAGTGACCTAGCACATAGGCATATGTATATATATATACATTATACATATATATCTTCATATTTTAACATAAGTGAACAGTTTAACTGAACTGATTTTAACATATGTATTTCTGAATAAATGTGTTATTTGTGTAGTCAGTTCAGTTCAGTTCAGTTCAGTTGCTCAGTCATGTCCGACTATTTGCAACCCCATAGACTGCAGCACANCTTGACATACTCCTTTCCCTATTTGGAGCCAGTCTATACTATTTGTATAGTAAGAGAGATACATTTTTAGAATAAACCACATAAAAGAAAGTTTACATGTTGAGGAAGAAAATACTATCCTATTTAATCATTTGTGTTTATTTCTGGAATAAAATAGTAAAGACAATCAGGAGATCTGAATTTTTTTTTTTCAAACTGGCAAGTATGGGTTAATTTTATTTTCTATATGACGTATTCTGTATTATTACTGTAAATCTTATTTTCACTCAGTATTGTAATTACTTCTTTGTTGCTCTTTATCTCATCTAAATACATTGAAACAAGGACTATATTGATTGCACCCACTTTTGTTTCCTCAATGTATAACAAGTCACAAGGGACATAGAAGACAATAATTGCTTAATGAAAGAAATATTAAAGGAAATAATGAAAGAAATATTAAAGGAAATAATAAAAGAAAAGATGTTTGACTTCATAATGGTATCTTCCATTTGGAGAAGGAAATGGCAACCACTCAAGTATTCTTCCCTAGAGAATTCCATGGACAGAGCAGCCTTACAGGCTACAATCCATGGGATCACAAAGAGTTGAACATGACTGAGTGGCTTTCACTTCAATTCATTTCAGTCACTCAGTTATTTCTGACTCTTTGAGACCCACGGACTGCATCATGACAGTCTTCCCTGTCTACCACCAACTACCGGAGCTTGCTCAAACTCATGTCCATCAAGTCGGTGATAATCCAACCATCTCATCCTCTGTTGTTCCCTTCTCCTGCCTTCAATTTTTTCTAGCATCAGGGTATTTTCCAGTGAGTCACCTCTTTGCATCAGGTAGTGAAAGTATTGGAGCTTCAGCTTCAGCATCAGTCCTTCCAACGAATATTCAGGAATGATTTCCTTCAGGATGGACTGGTTTGATCTCCTNATGGAACTAAAGAGTCCCTTGATAAAAGTGAAAGAGGATAGTGAAGAAGCTGGCAAAAACTCAACATTCAAAAAACTAAAATCATGGCATGCAGTCTCATCACTTCGTGGCAAATAGTTGGGGAAACAATGGAAACAGTGAGAGACTTTATTTTATTTGGCTCCAAAATCAAGATGGTGACTGCAGCCATGAAATTAAAAGATACTTGCTTGCTCCTTGGAAGAAAAGCTATGACCAACCTAGACAGCATTATTAAAAAGCAGAGACATTACTTTGCCAACAAAGGTCTGTCTAGTCAAAGCTATGGTTTATCCAGTAGTCATGTATGGATGTGAGAATTGGACTATAAAGAAAGCTGAGCACTGAAGAACTGATGCTTTTGAATTGTGTTGTTGGAGGAGAATCTTGAGTCCCTTGGACTGCAAGGNGGTCTGTCTAGTCAAAGCTATGGTTTATCCAGTAGTCATGTATGGATGTGAGAATTGGACTATAAAGAAAGCTGAGCACTGAAGAACTGATGCTTTTGAATTGTGTTGTTGGAGGAGAATCTTGAGTCCCTTGGACTGCAAGGAGATCCAACCAGTCCATCCTAAAGGAAATCAGTCCTGAATATTCATTGGTAGGACTGATGTTGAAGCTGTAATTTCAATACTTTGGCCTCCTGATATGAAAAACTGACTCATTAGAAAAGGCTCTGATGCTTGGAAAGATCGAAGGCAGGAGGAGGAGGGGATGGCAGAGGATGAGATGGTTGGATAGCATCACTGACTCAATAGATGTGAGTTTGAGCAGGCTCCAGGCGTTGGTGACGGACAGGGAAGCCTGGTGTGCTGCAGTCCACAGGATCACAAAGAGTTGGACACGACTGAGCAACTGAACTCAACTGAAAGATGCACCAAAGTTTTCCTTCACTTTTTATTTGGCCTACTTCTGCTAATTGGCTTTGGTTTCAACTTCACTTTTTGGAAAGTCAAAAAGGTGAATTTTTCCTTGTCATTTTGGCATTTCTCAGCTTGTATATGAAAAGTTGATTTCCCAGGTGGCTGAGGGATAAAGAATCTGCCTGCCAATGCAGGAGATGCGGGTTCAATCCCTGGGTTGAGAAGATACCCTGGAGGAGAAAATGACAACCCATTCCAGTATTCTTGCCTGGAGAATCCCACAGACGTGGAGTATGGCCAGCTACAGTGGCTGGTGTCACAGAGTCAGACACAACTGAGCAACTAAGCATGTGTGCATATGAAAAGTAACTGAGTTCCCATGAACTCTAATTGGCATATCAATGCCACTAAAAGTAACAGGCCCTCCAGTTCAGATTTATTTTTCACATGTGAGTATTTACTTCCCCTGGAGTAAAAGATTCTTGTGTATTTCATACGCTGAATTCTATTAGTAATTTAAGTATAACTATGAATTTGTTATTACAAGTGTAAAAATGCCATCATATTTAATGATGCCTGTATAAATTGCATTTCCATAAGAAATGTAGTTAACTTTCAAACAGCTAAAGTGAGAAGTAAATCAGCAACCAATTTGAATACTGAACAAAAATTCTTAACCTGAATATGGAAATCAGTGTCATAGTACATAATGTGAATGCTGAAAGTATTACAAACACTTTTATGTATTTATGTTATTGGAAGCGTACAATAGTCCTTTGAGATGAGTAGAGATCATCACACACATTAGATATCTGAGAGCACAGAGGCTCAGATAGTTAGATTTTGCCAAGGTCACCCATGCTGGAAACGGAGGCAAACAACCAATCCAGATTTTTTTGCTCAAAATCTACTGTTATTTCATACCACGTGTCTTTTCAAGATAACTATGGATGACTCCTCTTTCACTTTCATCAAGAGGCTCTTTAGTTCTTCTTCACTTTCTGCCATAAGGGTGGTGTCATTTGCATATCTGAGATGATTGATATTTCTCCCAGCAATCTTGATTCCAGCTTGTGCTTCCTCCAGCCCAGCGTTTCTCATGATGTACTCTGCATATAAATTAAATANTCTAGGTTGGTCATAACTTTCCTTCCAAGGGGCAAGCATCTCTTAATTTCATGGCTGCAATCACCATCTGCAGTGATTTTGGAGCCCCCCAAAATAAAGTCTGTCACTGTTTCCACTGTTTCCCCATCTATTTGCCATGAAGTGATGGGACTGGATGCCATGATCTTAGTTTTCTGAATGTGGAGCTTTAAGCCAATTTTTTTCACTCTCCTCTTTCACTTTCATCAAGAAGCTCTTTAGTTCTTCTTTGCTTTTTGCAATATGTATGGTGTCATCCCACATATCTGAGGTTAATGATATTTCTCCTGGAAATCTTGATTCCTGCTTTTGTTTCATCAAGCCCAGCATTTCTCATGATGTACTCTGCACATAAGTTAAATAAGCAGAGTGAAAATACACAGCCTTGACATACTCCTTTCCCTATTTGGAGCCAGTCTATACTATTTGTATAGTAAGATAGATACATTTTTAGAATAAACCACATAAAAGAAAGTTTACATGTTGAGGAAGAAAATACTATCCTATTTAATCATTTGTGTTTGTTTTGGGAATAAAATAGTAAAGACAATCAGGAGATCTGAATTTTTTTTTTTCAAACTGGCAAGTATGGGTTAATTTTATTTTCTATATGACGTATTCTGCATTATTACTATAAATCTTATTATCACTCAGTATTGTAATTACTTCTTTGTTGCTCTTTATCTCATCTAAATACATTGAAACAAGGACTATATTGATTGCACCCACTTTTGTTTCCTCAATGTGTAGCAAGTCACAAGGGACATAGAAGACAATAATTGCTTAATGAAAGAAATATTAAAGGAAATAATAAAAGAAAAGATGTTTGATTTCATAATGGTATCTTCCATTTGGAGAAGGAAATGGCAACCACTCAAGTATTCTTCCCTAGAGAATTCCATGGACAGAGCAGCCTTACAGGCTACAATCCATGGGATCACAAAGAGTTGAACATGACTGAGTGGCTTTCACTTCAACTCATTTCAGTCACTCAGTTATTTCTGACTCTTTGAGACCCACGGACTGCATCATGACAGGCTCCCCTGTCCATCACCAACTGCTGGAGCTTGCTCAAACTCATGTCCATCAAGTCGGTGATAATCCAACCATCTCATCCTCTGCTGTCCCCTTCTCCTGCCTTCAATTTTTTTCTAGCATCAGGGTATTTTCCAGTGAGTCACCTCTTTGCATCAGGTAGTGAAAGTATTGGAGCTTCAGCTTCAGCATCAGTCCTTCCAACGAATATTCAGGAATGATTTCCTTCAGGATGGACTGGTTTGATCTCCGTGCAGTCTAAGGGACTCTTGAGAGTCTTCTCCAACACCACAGTTCAAAAGCATCAATTCTTTGGTGCTCAACTTTCTTTAAGGTCCAGCTCTCACATCCATGCATGACTACTGGAAAAACCATAGCTTTGATTAGACGGACTTTTGCCGGCAAAGTAATGTCTCTGCTTTTTAATATGCTGTCTAGATTGGTCATAGATTTTCTTCCAAGGAGTAAGCGTCTTTTAATTTCATGGCTGCAGTCACCATCTGTAGTGATTTTGGAGCCCAAGAAAATAAAGTCTGTCATTGTTTCCACTGTTTGCTCATCTATTTGCCATGAAGTGAAGGGACTGGATGCCATGATCTTAATTTTCTGAATGTGGAGTTTTAAGCCAACTTTTTCACTCCTTTCTTTCACTTTTATCAAGAAGCTCTTTAGTTCTTCTTCGCTTTCTGCTATAAGGGTGGTGTCATCTGCATATTTGAGGTTATTGGTATTTTTCCCAGCAATCTTAATTCCAGTTTCTGCCTCATCCAGCCTGGCATTTCACATGGTGTACTCTGCATGTAAGTTAATAAGCAGGATGACAATATACAGCCTTGACGTGCTTGTTTCCCTATTTGAAACAAGTCTGTTGTTCCATGTCTTGTTCTAACTTCTTGACCTGCATACAGATTTCTCAGAAGGCAGGTAGGGTGGTCTGGTATTTTTTAGGATTTTTTTTTTTTTTTAATTTGTCAAGTAAGATTTTATCTAAAAACATAGTCTGCTAAACAACAAATATATGTTACTAATACAAACAATTTTCCAATAGATATAAAAGAAATGTTAACTTTATATATGCATGCTGCATGCTTAGTTGCTTCAGTCATGTCTGCGTCTGTGACCCCATGGACCATAGGCCACCGATCTCTTCTGTCCATGGGATTTTCCTGGCAAGAATATTAGAGAGGGTGGCCATGTTGTCCTCCAGGAGATCGTCCCAGCCCAGGGACTGAAACTGCATCTCCTGCATAGCACGTGCATTCCTTAATGCTGAATCACAAGTTTATCTGTTTTAAATATTATCTTTTTTTTAAATCACCAATCTCCTCTGTCCATGGGATTTTCCTGGCAAGAATATTAGAGAGGGTTGCCATGTTGTCCTCCAGGAGATCTTCCCAACCCAGGGACTGAAACTGCATCTCCTGCATAGCACGTGCATTCCTTAATGCTGAACCACAAGTTTATCTGTTTTAAATATTATCTTTTTTTTTTTTATAAATATTGCTATTGAAAATATTAGTAGTAGAGCTCTGTGGTACAATTTTAGTTCTGTTTCTTAAATCCCCCCAAGCAACTCTCTCCAAACAACAATAATACCTATTTAGTAAGAATGAAAGTTTATTTTGCCTGAAATTCTGTCTGAGAACATAATTTGTGCCTCCGGAGTGTTAGAAACCTAACTCGAAAAATTGTATGCTTTGTTTTCCAAGAAAAGCAACACTACTTTTATGAATTGAACAAAACACACTCAGTTCACACGGACTAACAGTTGTTCTCGACACTCGAGGAGCTGCCCTTTCAGTGAACAGTTTGTCTTGAGATGAAGCCAAGGAAAACATTCGTACTTAAAATCTTTGCCTCAAATATTTCATTTTTTAAAAAGCTTTTAAAAAGTCATTTAGTATTTTTTTCAGTATGGTATTGGAGTTTTGTTTATGGTGATTCTTTAAAAGTATCTTCATAAATAGAGAATTGTAAAGGATGCTTCTCAGTTGTGTAATCTAACACAATTTCCTGAGTTTTACTGTGTTTTTAAAGATTGCTTGCCTTTATACACACACTTATATGCATAGAGATTTGATTGTATTGTCCTTTTGTTCACTATTACTCACAAAGTATAATTAGACATTCATGTTGAAGCAAAGAATAATAGCCTGTTATGATTTTTCAAATGTAATGTTTGCATTAAACAAGCCAAGGTGTAGGTTGAAATATAGACTACCTCAGCTTACTCATACTAGCCTAAACAGTAAGACACATACTTTAGTTACGCTGGCACAAAGTCTTATATGTATATTACTTGTCTCCTGACAATTTCCATAGGGATACTATAAAAATGTTAATTCAGTCTACAAATCACGTTAATATGTTTGGAAAAATTGAAACGTAGAGGTCAGTGTAACATAGGCTTGTGTAGCCTATTTACACAGGATGGATTTAAGGGAGAATATTTTTCATTTGTTTATTTATTATAATACCATTTTGCAGGTCACTATTCATCACTGCCAAAGATGGCTATTGTACCTGAATAAATCCACCTTTGTTTAGAATTTGTACCAAGACTACCCCTTGGGAAAAAGTCTTGTCTCCATCAGCAGGAGATGAGTGGACCCAGGTGCCTTGATGACTGAGGAAACATGTCTGCAACCCCCATTCTCTTATTCAGCACTTCTCCATCATTCCCTGCCGGAGACCATCTGAACTCATCCCACAAAACCCTCATCTGTATCCATGACAGTCACACACATAGACCAAGACTCCCAGCTTAACCCTCATCCACTAGATTCTTATCCATATAATACTCTGTTTATCTTTTCTAATTCCATCTCCACTCCTCCTAGTTATTAAAACCCTGTCAGAATGCCAGCTGAAACTCAAGATCAAATCTCAGCAAATGTCCTCTAAATTTAAATTCTTCTCAATGCCATCCCTTTTCCTTCATGTTCTAGGGAAAACATTTATCTTCATTGAGGACAGATGCCCCTGCAGTCCCCAAGTGGTGGCTGTTTTTTTCTCCAATGCTCTTGGTACCACTGGGCATAGGATTGTGTATATGTCTACCTTGATACCCTTTATAATCTTAGGTTTTGAATTCCATGTCATTAAATTGTACCCACTCCAGTATTCTTGCCAGGAAAATCCCCGATTTTCTCTGCTTTTTTTTTTTTTAATCAGTCATATCTTTTCTCTCTAAAATGAATCATTCCCATCCTCATTTAATTGTATGCTTATTTCTCTCTTAAAATAATAAAACTAATTTAACTCTTTTAACTGCATTTCTACTTCAGTATTCACATGATTTTTGTTCTCAAAGTTAAAATTCTTGATCACTGTCTCAAATTTCTCTCTTCCCATTCTCTCTAATAAGTGTCTGCCCTGCTGCTATAGTGAATATGCTCTGCACAATCAAACCCACCAGTTTTTCTGGTGGCAGCATTTGTTTTTTAGGCACTCAGGCCACCAACTTTAGCATCATCCTTAGTAGCCCTCTTTTTAAAAAAAATATAAATTTATTTTAATTAGAGGTTAATTACTTTACTATATTTATTGGTTTTGCCATACATCAACATGAATCCGCCACAGGTATACACATGTTCCCCATTCTGAATCCCCCTCCCACCTCCCTCCCCGTACCATCCCTCTGGGCCGTCTCAGTGCACCAGCCCCAAGCATCCAGTATCCTGCATCAAACCTGGACTGGTGATTCATTTCATATATGATATTATACATGTTTCAATGCCATTCTCCCAAATCATCCCACCCTCTCCCTCTCCCACAGAGCCCAAAAGACTGTTCTATACCTCTGTGTCTTTTTTGATGGCCCTCTATTATGTGTGTGTGTGTGTTAGTCGCTCAGTCATGTCTGACTCTTTGCAACCCCACAGATTGTAGCCCACCAGGCTCTTCTGTCCATGGGATTCTCTAGGCAAAAATACTGGAGTGGGTTGCCATTTCTTTCTCCAGGGGATCTTCCCGACCCAGGGATTGAACCTGGGTCTCCTGCATTACAGGTGGATGCTTTACCATTTGAGTTCAGGGGCGACCTCTTTTATGAGGATGACCCATTTATTCAGATAGCTATTTCTCTTCTTCCTCTTACCACTCTCTTCAACTTCCCTAAACTCACTGTCTCTTGCCTAAACTTTAGCAAAAGCCTCTTAAATTGTCTCCTTCTTTTTTTCTTGTTGTTTTCAGGCTCAATGTAGCCTACTGAAAATTAACTTCCAATCCACTCAAGAGTAAAAGATAAGTTGTTTGATCTTCATCTACAGTGAAGATGGGCTTTTGTGATCCATCTCCGCCACCGACTCCTCCCCTCACCTGCTTTACTCATTCACTTCACTCTAGCCACACAGGCCTCCTCCCCTCGAACTTGCTGAATTCTGTTTTACCTGTAGATATTCACATTTTCTGGGTTGAGGAATGTCAACATGACTAGCTAGCTCCGTTATTTTCATCAGATCCTATTTACAAATAATATGTCCTTATTTAGTATTGCTATTTAAAATTTTACCACTTTCCTCTTCATCCTAATCACAGTCCAATTCTCTACTTACTTCCTCTCCTAAGCATTCATCACTATTTAACATACTCTATATATTTACTTCCCAGGTGGCTCAATGGCAAAGAATCTGTCTGCTAATGCAGGAGACTCAGGAGACCCAAGTTCAGTCACTGGGTTGGGAAGATTCCTGGAGAAAGGAATGGCAACCCACTCCACTATTCTTGCCTGGACTATCTTAAGGACAGAGGAGCCTGGCGGGTTATGGTCTCTGGGGTCCCAAAGAGTTGGACACAATTGAGCACACATGCATACTCTGTGTATTTACTTACTTACTGCACTTCTTATCTTAATCAGAAATAAAGGTTCCAATAGGGCAGGGATTTTTGTGTGTTGTGTTGGCTGTCTTAGCCAAATCACTTGGAAGTGTAGTAGGGATATTCAGTAGCTATTAAATGAATGCACTGTTGAATGACAGAATGAAGAGCAAATGTTAAGAAGGCACCTGACTTTTGTTTGAAGAACCATAGAAAAGCAAATTAAGAGAGTCATCTTACTCTTTTTAGTTCCATATAGAAATCTATCACTCAAATACCTCAGGAAGGTTCCTACATTCCTAAAGAACAAATCTACAGATCAATGTTTTTCAAAGGTTTATGAGAAAAGTAATCATGGCTTGTTCAAAATATAGATTGCCTTTGCCCTGCCCCCAGAGAATCTGCTTCAGTGGGTCTTTCATTTGCATTTTTAGCAAGCACCCCATTGATTTTAATACAGTTCTTGAAGAAAATGCTGTAGGTTCAGAAGTGATTCAAATTGAGTGACTTATGTAAAGGAGAGTAGAGAGAAAATTCTTCATTATAGTTAACATGCTGAGTTAAAGACAATGAGTCTGGTCTACATTTCTGGTGTGCATTCTTCTCAGGAGAAATTTTAAAAGAGAACAGCAATTTCCAAAACATACTACAAAAACTCAGCTTGTATACTTTCTTAGGGGATATAAAGATTTGGCCTTTAAAACTAAGATCTATGCCAAAGCTTTTGTAGAAAAGCAATTGCTTCTTCAAAACTTTTATTTACGAGCACTATGGAAAATTTCAACTGACTGGTTACAGAAAAGTTTAGTTACTTGGTTCCTGGTGCTTTTGAAAGCTGCAGCTGCTGTTTAGTCACTAAGTCATGTCCTAATCTTGCGACCCCGATGGACTGTGCCCACCAGCCTCCTCTGTCCATGAGATTTCTTAGGCAATAATATTGAAGTTAGTTGCCATTTCCTTCTCCAGGGGATCTTCCTGACCTAGGGATCAAACCACCATCTCCTGCATCTACTGCGGTATTCTTTACTACTGAGCCACCAGGGAAACCTCCAGTCATTGGGCTCTAGGCAAAACGTTCCACATCTCAGTAAGATGAAATAGAAAGAACACAGGGAATTTTGCAATATTTCCTGTGTCCTGAGTGCAACATTTCACTCTGACTTAAGAAATGTGGAAAACTCATTCTTTCAGCCAGCGGGCTCCTAAAAACCCAGAGATAGAATCATATAGAATGTCAGAAGGAGATACTCTCTCTGGGAGAGATACACATGGTACAGTTAGGTATAAATGGTGAGTTTTTATTTTTAGGATTTGAAAACAAAATTCTGTATATCTTCAGCATGATCTACAGTGTTTTTAGAAATTCCATGTGTTGAAGAACCACCATGGGTCACTTTGGAAAATGCCCTTGAAAATGGGGTATTTTGAGGTATCCAAATACTTAACAATATTCCCCGATTCCTACTCTCTCTTTCCTGGTGGGAAGAAGAGAGCAAAAGTGCTGTCTCTGCAGGGGTGGATTCTTGAGGGATAGCAGCAGAGTCAGAACATCCTTCATTTAAAAGTCACACCTTTATCATCAACAGAAGGGTCTGTGTTGGGGGCTGCATAGCATATGGGAAACAAATACTATAAACTAGATTTTAAAACTGTTAACAAAAACAAAAAGCCCCAGTTCACAGCCTTGACTGTGGAATAAATAGCATTGCGAAGGCAGGTCGAAGGTAATAGATAATGTTGCAGAGTTCTTTGGTTAAACATTGGAGGGGTGGTAGAGATCTTCTCAAAGCAACATCCCACGATGTGTGTGGAAGTTTCCAGTGGTTTCCTCTAGCTTGACTTTGCCTTCTGCTGGGTGGGCAGAGGAAAATAGGTGTCTCTCCTGGGCCCAAACCTAGAGACAGACTCCACAGACCTGATGAGTTGATTCAAGAGCTAATACTAGTGCAGCTTTCTATTTATAGAAAATAATTATCTTATCTTAAATCAACAAAGAGCTAATCTCCATCATAATTGTGACACTCAGTTCTTCTTGACTCTACCTGACTTTCCATGTACTTCTGCTTGTAGCAGTTACTTTGTTGTGTGTTTCCTTCTGAGTTAATTGCCTAACTCTAATAGATGGCATTGTAATAGATGTTGTCTCATCAGCATTCAGAACTGTTCTCAAGCTTGAAAAGAAACAGAGTAACGAAAAGATTTCTTAATTATACTCTGCATTCTCACTCATTAATTGACCTTTCTTTCAAGTAACCAACCATAAATCAACTAACGTTGTATACAGTGCAAATAAATTAACAAATGTCCACATAACGCTGTGTGTCTATCAGGAGAAATTTATTCACTAGTGATTGATTCTCTTTACAACCAGTATTTGAGGGTTAGAACTCATTAATATTACAAAAGGAAAGTAGATTTCTAATTTTATTCTATTCTTTGTAAATGTTTTAATCCAGAAAAGTCATGTTTTTCTCAGAAATTACAAAGTCAGTGTCTGGTTATTCAGTAGTTCTCTCTCCTTAGTAGTCTCCAGTAGTCTACTGCTGCTGCTGCTAAGTCACTTCAGTCGTGTCCAGCTCTGTGCGACCCCATAGATGGCAGCCCACCAGGCTCCCCCATCCCTGGGAGTCTGTAGGCAAGAATACTGGAGTGGGTTGCCATTTCCTTCTCCAATGCATGGAAGTGAAAAGTCAAAGTGAAGTTGCTCAGTTGTGTCCGACTCTTAGCGACCCCATGGACTGTAGCCTACTGGGCTCCTCTGTCCATGGGATTTTCCAGGCAAGAGTAGTGGAGTGGGCTGCCATTGCCTTCTCCACTTCTTAGTCTGGAGTAGATCATTTCAAATACAAAAACGAAATAGATTAAAGATTGACTAGGAGTGGGTCTTGGGCTTCCTGGGTAGCTCAGCTGGTAAAGAATCCACCTGCAACGCAGGAGACCCCAGTTCAATTCCTGGCTGGGGAAGATCCCCTAGAGAAGGGATAGGGATATTCCCTGATTCCTACTCTCTCTTCCCTGGCAGGAGGAGCAGAGCAAAAGCACTGTCTCTCCAGGGGTGGATCCTTGAGGGGCAGCCGCAGAGTCAGAACTTCCCTCATTCAAAAGCAACACATGAAAAGATGCTCAACGTCACTCATTATCAGAGAAATGCAAATCAAGACCACAATGAGATACCACTTCACACCAGTCAGAATGGCTGCGATCCAAAAGTCTGCAAGCAATAAATGCTGGAGAGGGTGTGGAGAAAAGGGAACNCAATATTTATGAGCTAATTTGAATTTCATATGAGGAGGAATTCTAACATTTTTCTTACCCTTGGAAAAATAAAAATTTGTAGCATATGCATAAATATTATTAGAGGTCAAAGGACACACATGGGCTTAGTGACACTTGTAAATCAGTTCCTCTCCTCCATGAGCACAGGAAAAGGTATAAAATACAAACACTTGGCACTACTTTATAGAACCATGGATCACATCACAAAGAATGGCTTTTTTTGTTTCTTGTTTACTTTGAGAGACAAACCTTCCTGCCCCTTCAGAAGCTGGAGACTTCTTTGAAGCAGGTATCTGAAAAGAAATGCCATAATGCAAAGAACTTCCCTTCTTAACTCAGTAAAATTGGCAACCTCAGCCTGCATGAGGGTAACAGTGGCCCTGCTACAGTTTACCATCATCATGGATTGGGATATGAGATCAATGCTGGGCTCTTAGAGATACTTCTTTAAAAACAGCTCTATTGAGTTATTATTTGCATGCAATAAACCACACCCATTTAAAGTGTACATTTCCATGAATTTTTATATATGTGTGAAGATACCACCATAATGAAGATATAGAACATTTCCACTTCCCCACCCAGAGATTCCTGTGACCATCTGTAGTCTATCTCTCCTTCTACCCTCAGTCCCAGATACCCACTGATATGCTGTCTCAATAAATCAATTTACATTTCTATATTAGTTTGTATTTTCTAGAATTTTATATAAATGTAATCATACAGTGTAAGTCTTTTTTTGTCTAGCTTCTCTCACTCACCATAATGTATTTGAGGTTCATCATACTATTGCATATAATGGCAATTCATTCCTATGTATTACTGAGTAGTATTCCATTGTATAAGCACACTACAATTTGTTTTATGTTTTCACTTATTGATGACATTTGTATTACTTCCAGCTTTCACTATTACAAGCAAAAGTGCTGTTGACATTCGCATATAAGTCATTCTGTGGATATGTGTTTTCATTTCTCTTGAGTAAATACCTGGAGTGGAATGGCTAGATAATATGGTTTTTAACTTTATTAGAAATTGACAAATCATTTTCCAGAGTGATTGTACTACCTTATATCCCCACAAGCAATGTGTGAAAGTTCTAGTTTCGGGGATACTACTTAACATGCGTTATATTTATTTAAAGAAATTAACTCAGAACAACTAGCCTATAGTAGGTATATCTGTCTCTTATACACATCTAGATGTGTATAAGAGATAAGAAATGAATTGCCAGTCTATGTTCAATGCAGGATGCAGGATGCTTGGGGCTGGTGTATGGGGATGATCTGGAGGGAAGATGTGGGGTGGGAGGTGGGAGGGGGGTTCATGTTTGGGAGTTCGTGTAAAAAAATAAATAAATACAAAAGAAAAAAAAAAAGCCACACTTCTTTCATCAACAGAAGCTGGGGTGGGGGTGGTGTGTGTGGAGGAGCACTCCAGAATTCTCGTGCTTCCCCGGAGGCTCAGATGGTAAAGAATTTGCTTGCAATATGGGAGACCTGGGTTCAATCCCTGGGTTGAGAAAATCCCCTGGAGGAGGCCATGGCAACCCACTCTAGCATTCTTGCCTGGAAAATCCCCATGGACAGAGGAACCTAGCAGACTATATTAGATGGGATAAAAAGAGTTGGACACAACTGAGCAACTGAGCACAGCACACAGGAGGGGGTCTTTACACTGTTGGTTTCTGTGGCTGACACACCTCTGATATTCTGAATTTAGTAGTTTCAGATAGGCTACAGCAGAAGTGCAAGGAGAAACATAAATGGGTTTCATATTTACCTTTTGTTTCAGAAGTGACTTTTGGCGCTCAAAACAAAGGGAATCTGTTTTGAGACTAAGAATGTTTTAGGAAACAGCAACAGCAAGCAGAGCCTACCAATCAAGATTTGAAGTTGGAGGCTATTAGTCACCGACCCCCCCCACCAAAAAAAGGTTTTATAATAAAGAATTTTTCTTTCTCGCAGAGTTAATAAAACTCCCACAGGTTAGGCAGTAGGCAGGATGAAGTCAGTGGACAGAGTAAACTTGATGTCAGAAAGGTTCTCCATAGTGGTGCCTCTGCCTTATGTACTTGTGAGGGAATAACAAAAACACATTACAGATAAGAGCTCCAGAATAATTTAGAATTGTATTCAGCAAATGTTTCTAGATTGCAGCTATCACCCAAGATTCAAAGGGTAAGGTCAGCTTACTCTTTGAATCCTGAGCAGTACACACCATTTGTACCTTGGCACAGGACCAGTGAGCAGTATGCTAAGCTGATGAAGAAGAAGCTTTAAAGTTTCATTAATGACTGACCCTTGAAAAGAGGAAAACCTTGCTTGTCATTAATTGATAATTTAAATATTTTATGGCTTAATTCAAAGAACAATTTAAAATTAATTTTAAAGAACCCTAAAATTTCAGAGTTTTTTTTTCCTTCACAAACTTTCCCCCAAATCCTAAAAATTTATGAAATTAATAATTTATTTGCAGAGAATAAAAATACATATCATTGGGGAGAGAATAGTTTTTAACCCTCTCACTATCTATTTTGCTAAAAAAAAAAAACCTTTAAAGTCAATTATATCTCAGATTTTCAATGGGAAAATGAGTTTCCCCAAAGTAAAATACAGTGTTTTTTAAAATTATTGTTTATGCTAATTCTACTGCCTGATTTTAAAATAGCATCATAAATGATTTTAAAAGACTTGAAATTTCCACTCACCTATTTATATCCATGCAAATATATTCTGCTCATAAATTCTTAGTTTTATCATTTAATTTTTCTATTCCTATAAATAATTAAGTTTGAGATTGGAAAGTAAAATGAAATGAGCAAATCTTTATTCCAAATAAGTGTTGTTGAACAGTTCTAAATATCAAGTCCATCACATGTTGCTGTAATTGATTACACCAGTACTGCTCACAGTTAGCCATTTGCCACCAATCCCATGGTTCTAGAGGTTTATATCTTAGCTATAAACATTTGTTCTGTATTGAACTACATGTTGAAGAAGTCTGCCTTTGAGAAATTGCTTTTGTGAAACTGAAAAAAGAAGTCATATTGGAGTATTTTCTGACAATATTATATTTTCACCAAATAACCAATATGCTTGAATAAAACATTTTCATAATTGCAAGGGAATTTTTTAAAGCAAGATTTAGTAGTGGTGGTACTGTATCAGAAAAAAAATCAGAAAAAAATCTAAATCCAGAAATTAATTTTTTTAAGTTCTCAGGGTTTAGTTCTTTATATTATTCTGTTATAAACTCCAGTATTCTTGCCTAGAGAATTCTTGTGGACAGAGAAGCCTGGCGGGTTATAGTCCATTGGACATCAGTGCAACGATGTGTGCATACATAGATTATGAGTCTCTGTAAAGTCACAATATGTCTAAAGACATTTGAATCTTTCAGATACATTGTATCTAATTTTCTAAAAAAAGCTTTTCATAGTAATTACATACTGGCTCTTCACCTACATAAATATTCATTCAATAAACATTTAAGGTTTTGTATATTTAGACATTTGTAATAAAATTTGAGTAAAAGACAATTCTTGTCTTCCAGATGTTCAAGCTAGATTTAGAACAGGCAGAGGAACCAGAGATCAAATTGCCAACATTCATTGGATCATAGAAAAAGCAAGAAAATTCCAGAAAAACATCTACTTCTGCTTCATTGACTAAAGCCTTTGTGTGGATCACAACAAACTATGGAAAATTCTTCAAGTGACGGGAATACTAGACCACGTTACCTGCCTCCTGAGCAACCTGTATGCAGGTCAAGAAGCAGAAGAACTGGACAAGGAACAATGCACTGCTTCTAGCTGGGAAAGGAGGACGTTAACCCTGCATATTTTGCCACCTCGCTTATTTACCTTATATGCAGAGTACATCGGGTGAAATGCCAGGCTGGATGAAGCACAAGCTGGAATCAAGATTACAGGGAGAAATATCAATAACCTCAGATATGCAGATGACAGAAAATACCATTACGGCAGAAAATGAAGAGAAATTAGAGTCCCTTGATGAAGGGGAAAGAGGAGAGTGAAAAAGGTGGCTTAAAATTCAAGACTCAAAAAACAAAGATCATGGCATCTTGTCCCATAACTTCATGGCAAATAGATGGGAAAACAATGGAAACAGTGACAAACTTCATTTTCTTGGGCTCCAAAATCACTGTGGATGGTAACTGCAGCCATGAAATTAAAAGATGCTTGCTCCTTGGAAGAAAAGCTATGACAAACCTAGACAGCATATTAAAAAGCAGAGCTTTTAATTTGCTGATAAAGGTCAGTATAATCAAAGCTATCGTTTTTCCAGTAGTCATGTATGAATATGAGATCTGGACCATAAAGAAAGCTGAGCACCGACGAACTGATGCTTTTGAACAGAGGTGTTGGAGAAGATTTTTGAGAGTCCCTTGGACTGCCAGGAGATCAAACCAGTCAATCCTCAAGGAAATCAACCCTGAATATTCATTAGAAGTACTGATGCTGAAGCTGAAGGGTCAATACTTCAGCCACTTGATGTGAAGAACTGACTCATTGGAAAAGATCCTGATGCTAGGAAAGATTGAAGGCAGGAGGAGAAGGGAGAAGATGAGGTGGTTGGATGGCATCACTGAGTCAATGGACGTGAGTTTGAGTAAGCTCCAGAAGATAGTGAAGGACAGGGAAGCCTCGTGTGCTGCAGTCCATGTGGTCACAAAAAGCTGGACATGACTGAGCTACTGAGCAACGAAAAAAACAATTGTTACTGGTGGAGGAGACAGATGAATGGACCAATATTTATAAAACATAACCAAGGACTTAAGCCAAGGACAGAAAATCTCATATTTTTGGAGAGACTGCTCCAAGGAAATATAGAGGGGCCAGGATATATAGGAGTTTTTGCAACAAAGACCAGATAGTTGGAATTTCCAAAGATTATTGTTAATTAAAAATAACCAGATATCTCAAGTTCAGAAATTTAATGCTGTACTGTGTATGGGAAGATGAAAGAGTCTTGGCTCACTGAAATCATTCCTTTGATATGCACCTTAGCTATCAGTGGCTAGTATCCTCTGCTTTCTCATTCTGAGCCTCTTTTGAGTATACAGTCAGGATGAGGTGGCTACAGCAGCTGACTACTAGATGGGAGGCATCCTGCTTCTATCCTGAGTTCCATCAGGGCACACCATTGGGATGGCTATAATGTGATGGCTGCAACATACTTTGTTTACTGATATGGTGGGCAACATTTTCTTTTCATTGACAGTAGGAAGATATGGTATAGCCATTATGGAAGATGGTATGGAGATTTCTCAAAAACTAAAAATAGAAATACCATATGATCTAGCAATTTCACTTTTGGATTTGTGATATTTATCCAAAGAAAATGAAAACATACAGTCAAAAAACCCCCCAAAAATCCATGATCATTGCAGCATCATCTACAATAGCCAAGATATGAAAACAAGCTACATGTCTATCATTGTATGAATGCATAAAGTAGATATGACATATATACGTGTGTGTGTATATATATATATAACATATGAATGAAATTTTTCCATTTGTAATAACATGGATGAATTTTGAGGACATTGTGCTAAATGAAATAAATCAGAGAAAGGCAAATACCGTATGATTTCATATGTGAAATCTAGGGGAAAAAATGAACTCGTAGATACAGAGAACAGATTGGTGATTGTCAGAGGGTGGGGGTAGTCAAAGGGAGAAATGAATGAAGGGAAATTTACATTTATAAAGAAAATCTTAATTTGTGCAGTTGTCTCGTTCTCTGTATGAAGAAGAGTTGTTGTTCAATTGCTCAGTCGTGTCTGACTCTTTGTGACCCCCATGGACTGCAAAACACCAAGCTTCCTGGTTCTTCACCATCTCCCAGAGCTTGCTCAAACTCAAACTCATGCCCATTGACTCAGTGATGTCATCAAACCATCTCATCCTCTGTAGTCCCCTTTTCTTCCTGCATTCAATCTTTCCCACCATCAGGGTCTTTTCAAATAAGTCAGCTCTTCACATCAGGTGGCCAAAATATTGGAGCTTCAGTTTCAGCATCAGTCCTTCCAATGAATATTTGGCATTGATTTCCGTGAGGATTGATTGGTTTGATCTCCTTGCAGTCCAAGGGACTCTCAAAAGTCTTCTCTAACACCACAGTTCAAAAGCATCAATTCTTCAGTGTTCAACCTTTTTTATTGTCCAGCTATCTCATCTGTACAAGACTACTGGAAAAACCATAGCATTATACTGCCCTTTATCAGCAAAGTAATGTCTCTGCTTTTTAATATGTTGTCTAGGTTTATCATAGTTTTTTTCCCAAGGAGCAAGCGTCTTTTAATTTCATGGCTGCAGTCATCATCTGCAGTGATTTTGGAGCCCAAGAAAATAAAATCTGTCACTATTTCCATTGTTTACCCATCTATTTGTCATGAAGTGATNTTTAGCGAGGTCAACCAAGCAGACATAGATGTTTTTCTGGAATTCTCTTGCTTTTTTCTGCGATTCAAGGGATATTGACAATTTGATCTCTCAAGAAGAAAGAGATGAAAAAATCAGAAGAAACTATGAGTAAAGAAGGCACAGACTTAACTTTGCGTAACGAAACTGTTTTATAGCATACATTTCTGGATCACCTCTCTATTACTAGCCTCTCAGTACCCTTCTACCTTTTGTCTTTAGGTAAAGATGATATTTAATTTGAATACTGAGTAGAACATTCATTTCTCCCTGGGTGTCTCCCTTATATGAATCAGGTATTCACGCATGTTCAGTTGTGCCTGTTTAGTTGTGTCCTACTCTTTGGGACCCCATAGCATGGTAGGCTCCTCTTTCCATGGGATTATTCAGGCAGGAATACTGAAGTGGGTTGCCATGTCCTTCTCTAAGGGATCTTCCCCAACCAGGGATCAAATCCACATTTCCTGCATCTCTTGCATTGCAGGCAGATTCTTAATTGCTGAGCCACCAGGGATGAGGTATACATGTTAGTAAATCTCCATTTGGTTTGTTCCTATTAATCTGCCTGTGCTAAAGAGTTCCAGCTGAGAATGCATCAGGACTATGAACATAGATGCACAAATATCTCTTTGTTATATAATCAGAAAAGGAGTTTCTGGATGGTACAATATCTCAATTCTGAACTGTTTGAGGAACTACTGTATTGTTTTTCATAACAGCTACATCATTTTATACTCCCATCAATTGAACTTTAAACCAATAATGGAAATCTACTACCCTCATATCATAGTTGAAAAACTTAGGCCCAGAGAAGTTAAAGAACATCTTATCTTCCAAATTTGGTAAAGGACAATTTCAGGAAATGAANTATTGTTTTTCATAACAGCTACATCATTTTATACTCCCATCAATTGAACTTTAAACCAATAATGGAAATCTACTACCCTCATATCATAGTTGAAAAACTTAGGCCCAGAGAAGTTAAAGAACATCTTATCTTCCAAATTTGGTAAAGGACAATTTCAGGAAATGAAATGGGCTATTTAAGAATGAGGACTTTCATGTCCATGCACAGCTAAGTTCAAATCCTGGGTCAGTTTCTGAGGGCCAAGAGCATTTGGACATGTTACAGACATTCTTGAAGTCTTCCCTATTAAATGAGAGTGATTACCTCATATGGTGATTATAAGTGAATTAAATGAGACTGCCTATGAAGGTATTTCTATATGAGGAATAAAAATATCTTTTCCCTTTATCTTTTAAAATTCATGCCTAGGGCCCCAATAACAGAAAACAGATTAGCAGGAGGAAAAAAAAAAAAAAAAACAGAGGAAAAAAGCATGTAAATTTGTTTAATATATGAGGATATAATATTTAGTATACTTGTGTGACACAGGAAGTTTCATAAGGAGAGGAAGACCTAAATAAATGGTTAGCCCTGTGTTTTTATGCTAGGTCTGATGAAATGTGAAAAGAAGAGAAAAGATATGACAAGATACAGGTGTGAGGTAAGGAGAAGTAAACTAAGGGAAACCTAACAAGGGCTGTTCCTTCACATTCCTCTCTGCATTTCTTACGCTGTGGAGATAAGGGACATGTCCTATCCCTGTACAGATAGGGGCACCCCTCATGTGAGCACCTTATGACTTCCTTCAAGGCAAGGTCAGAGAGTTTTCCCCTCTTCCATTTTCAAATTTGTTTAGCTTGAAAGAGTCAATAAATCAAGGTATCATATTTTGGGGTAGCCAATTCTAACCCACATCATGGCCTTTTCATGTAGTAAACATTCAATAATTAAGCCCTGAGCATGTACATTAAGCTCCTTGATTGGTATAAGTAAGTACAAGTGTTTATTCCTACAGACTCTGTGGTGGTGGTTTAGTGGCTAAGTTGTGCCTGACTCTTGTGATCCCATGGACTGTAGCCTGCCAGGCTCCTCTGTCCCTAGGATAATCCCAGGCAAGAATACTGGAGTGGGTTGCAATTTTTTCTCCAGGGGATATCCCTGGCCTAGGAATCAAACCTAGCTCTCCTGTGTTGCAGGCAGATTCTTTACTGACTGAGCTATGAGGGAGGTCCCATAAATTCTGTAGTTGGACAATTTGATTCTAGTTGTTGCTTGGTCACTTAGTTGTATCCAACTCTTTGTAACCCCATGGACTGCAGCATGCCAAGCTTTCCTATCCTTCACTGTCTCCCAGAGTTTGTCCAAACTCAAGTCCATTGATTCAGTGATACCATTCAACCATTTAATCATCTGTCATCCCCTTCTCCTCTTTCCTTCAAATTTTCCCAGAATCAGGGTCTTTTGCAGTGAGTCAGCTCTTTTCATCAGGTGGCCAAAGTATTGGAGCTTTGGCTTTAGCATCAGACCTTTCACTGAATATTCAGTTATATGCTCCAAAATGACATCATCTCCTAGTCCTTCTGTGCTGATGCTGAGCTTCTTTCAAACTAGTCTGGCTTTCATTATTCCATAATATTAATAGTGACCAAATAATTCTCATTCTTTTTTTTTGAAATCTCAAAAATTATCCTTTATATATTAACAAATGGTGGAATTTCTCTCTCCTGTTGTACTCCCAAAAATGGCAATCTTGTTTTTAACGTGATAGGCACTATTTCAGTAGGTTTTACATGAATGTCACTCAGGATTTTATGTCATACTTGGGAGCTGTGCCAGTGACCTTGAGGTTCACATTTGAGATGGTTAAAGCAGTGAAGCAGGAGAAACAAAATGTTTACCTTTCTCCCATCTCAGATGTAATCTTTCCAGCCTGACCCAAATCAGAGACAGAAAAGGAAATTGTTGAGACACTGTGGAGAAGCACTTGAGAGTTTTATACTTTTATTCGTACCCCCTACACCAAACTTGTGGCCATAACTTAGCAGCATTGGATACATCTTATGGGAATAAGCACAGTGAATATGCTCAGTTGAGGTTATTAAGAAATAGGGCCATGTGTTTATCTGTAGACTTTATTCTCATCCATTCACATATTTGAGTCTAGTCCATTATAAAACTGGTCCAGTTACACAAAGCACTTGCAATAAATAAACAAAAATATTACCACTCTGATTTTTAATTTTTCTCATAAACGTATTGAGAGGAATATAGATTTATCACTATATTTGTGGCCTATGCGAACAAAGTATAAATTATGTGAATAGGAACTTCCCCCCAGAGAAGGGTGTTCGAAAGTGAGATATGGCCAGTTTCATCAAGTGGCCATTGCTAAGACAAGCTACCCAGACCTAATTCAACCAAGAAACTGCTAAACAAGGGTAAAAGTCAGAATGGAAAGCAACCTTTCCTGTTATTGCCACTCAGGGCAGAGCAGGAAAATGTGAGGATAAACAGAGAGGAAAATGTGAGGATAAGCAGAGAGCTCCCACTGAGTTTTAGTAAGAGATGGAGATCCCTCAAGAGAGAAGGCAGGAAGCGACAGTATGGCACAAGTAAAATGTTAAAATTGTTTCTTGAGGGAAAACATACAAAAAATAAGCAACTATTTGTGTGTGTGCACGCATGCAAGATGTATCTTGGATTCTGTTTAAATTATTAATGGGACTTGGGACATATTATCCCCAAATATAGTATCTTGGCAAATGAAATATCTTAAGCTGAAGGCATTTGAGAAAAAAAAGCAGGAATGTCACTCTTATCTCTTCTTTCCTGAAACAAGTCATAAAATTCCCATGTGACAGGTACCCTCCCTGTACTGGAAAAACAAAAAACAAAAAACAAAAAACAAAAACAAACTTTATGACCAGAGATGAGGAATTTGGGGCTGCAAAATTTTGCAAACAAGCCTTGCTAAACTAATGCTTATCGTCNTCACTCTTATCTCTTCTTTCCTGAAACAAGTCATAAAATTCCCATGTGACAGGTACCCTCCCTGTACTGAAAAACAAAAACAAAAACAAACTTTATGACCAGAGATGAGGAATTTGGGGCTGCAAAATCTTGCAAACAAGCCTTGCTAAACTAATGCTTATCGTCCTTATTATTCTGCATCATTTACTTCTCCAGGCTGAAGCTCCTCTGTCTTGTCAATTCTTTAGAAATGAATTATTTCTTTGTCTAAAAGATAGAAAACTTCCTGTTCTGGTCACTTCATCAGGGTCTTCATTGTCTTATTAAGTCTTCCAGGTATATGTAAAAGTTCAATGAAATTTGTATACTTTTCTTCTATTAATTCTCAAGCCTAGCCAGGGGCCCTAAGAAAGCTGAGAAAACCTTTTTTTCTTCCCTTACATAAATGGGCAGTGAGAACATGAAAACATGTGCAACATCATTAGTCATCAGGGATATACAAACTCAGACTACAATGAGCACCACTATTAACACACTAGTGTGATCAAGATTTAAAAAAAAATTTTTAAAGACTGTAAATGCCAAAATTTAACAAAAGAGGCAGAACCCCAGTGCTCTCAAATATTGCAAAGCAATATTTGAAGAAATATTAAAGATGTAAAATGATACAATTTTGTCTGTATTTTGCATGTGACATTTTAAAAATTAGAAAGGCTAATAAATGGAATGTTCAGAATAAACGTGGGTTGAAATAATACAGGTTAACATAAAGAAACTTGGTAAGTTATGTATCATTAATCTTATTAAAAAAAATTCTAGTTGAATGTTACAGTCTGAAACTCTTTCTTCCAGTTCAGAATGGGGAATCTTACTCCAAATGGATTTTAAATGCAATATGAGCCTAATTCCATTGGTAATGCAAAATCTATATCATGAAGTATTCTGGTGGGGTTCAGGGCACATTACCCCCAAATATGTCACCCTGTCATATTGAATATTTTAAGCTAAAGTAACTTAATGAAACAGTATAAACTGTTTTCTGCCTTGCAACAGGTGATACAGTTCTCATGAGAGACACTCTCGCTACACCTAGAGGAAAGGAGCATCTTTATCTCTGAAGACAGATAAATGATGAAAAGAAAGAGAACAAACCAGCCTTATTGAGTTTCCCCTAGTTTACTACACTTATATCTCACTCTTTAACCTATTATGTTTCTATGGACTGTAACCCGCCAGGCTCCTCTCTCCATGTGGATTCTCCAGGTAAGAGTACTGGAGTGTGTAGCAGTTCCCTTCTTCAGGGGATCTTCCAACCTAGGCACTGAACTCAGGTCTTCTGCACTGCAGGCAGATTCTTTACCATCTGAGCCACCAGGGAAGCCCAAGAATACTGGAGCATCTCCTTCTCCAGGGGCTCTTCCCAACCCAGAAATCAAACTGGGTCTCCTGCATTTCAGGCAGATTCTTTACCAGCTGAGCTATCACAGAAGACCATTTCCTCCTCCAGGGATACACCAATATACCCTTCATCAAACCTAGTGTAAATATACAAGGGCCTAACTGTTGTAGGGAAGAGCCACTTCTGACGCCATATTGGAACTGTTTCTTTGACTTGTTTTTGTTATTATCAGTTCAGTTCAGTCGCTTAGTCATGTCTGACTCTTTGGGACCCCATGGACTGCAGCACGCCAGGTCTCCCTGTCTGTCACCAATTCCCGGAGTTTACTCACACTTGAGTCCATCCAGCTATCTCATCCTCTGTCATCCCCTTCTCCTCCCACCTTCAATCATTCCCAGCATCAGGATCCTTTCTAATGAGTCAGTTCTTCTCATCAGGTGGCCAAAGTTTTGGAGTTTTAGCTTCAGCATCAGTCCTTCCAGTGAATATTCGGACTGATTTTCTTTAGGGTGGACTGGTTGGATCTCCTTCTTGTCCAAGGGACTCTCAGTGGCCTGCCTCAGAAAACCCTGCCCCTCTGTCTGACTGTTAAGCTAAAGTGCCTTTGTTTAAGACTCTGTCTACCTGTGGATGACAAGCAAGAAAAAATCAACACATCCCCTTCTCAAAGCTTGCCATTCTAGGAGATATTTGCAAGATTTGTTGTTCAGTCACACTCATGTCCAATCTTTGCTACCCCATGGACTGCAGCACGGCAGATTTCCCTCTCCATCACCAAGTCAATCTCCCTAAGTTTGTTTAAATTCATGTCCATTGAGTTGATGATGCCATCCAATTATCTCATCCTCTGTCAACCCCTACTCCTGCCGTCTATCTTTCCCAGCATTAGGATCTTTTCCAATGAGTTGGCTCTTTGCATCAGATGGCTAAAACATTGGAGCTTGAGCTTTAACATCAGTCCTTCCAGTGAATTTCCAGGGTTGATTGCCATTAGGATTGACTGGTTGGATCTCCTTGCAGTCCAAGGGACTCTGAAGAGTCTTCTAAAGCACTACTCTTCAAAAGCATCAATTATTTGGCACTCAGCCTTCTTTATGATCCAGCTTTCACATCTGTACATGACTTTTGGATAGCTTTGACTATACAGACGTTTGTCAGCAAAGTGATATCTCTGCTTTTTAATACGCTATCTAGATTTGTCATAGCTTTTCTTCCAAGGAGAAGTATCTTTTAATTTCATGGCTGCAGTAACTGTCCACAGTGATTAATGGCCTTTTTACTTTACTTCCTCACCTTACGCCATTTATGTTCTATTAAAGAACTTGGCATTCAGACCCCAAGGAAATGGTTATTTTGAGGCAGCCATCTTCTCTGTCAGTCAGCTTTCCAAATAAAGCTCTGTTCCTTGCCTCAACACTTTTTCTTCTGGTTAACTGGCCTATCTTGAGGAGAGCAGAGCAAGCTTGGACTCAGTAATTAAACTGTTCATTTGGGTCTTCATTTGCTTGTGAAGTCCCTTGTGTTATGTAAAATCTATTATATTAAATAAATGCATGCTTTTACATTGTTAATCTGATTTTGTCATTTTAACTTTCAGACCCAGCCCAGGACACTAATGACAAACGAGGACGTTTTTTGACTCTGTTTATCTCCCCAGAACAATTCATGTTTCTAAATATTTTCCTTATTACTGAACTCAATAAAGAGCACTGATACTGTTCTCATTCATTATTCACTTTAGGGAGATCGTTCTACTGAGTGGTTAGTGCTGAACAATTATGTGTTCACTGTTGGAGGGAAAGGAATCCATGAACTAGTATATTCAGATCCATAAGAAAAAGAAGAATGAAGCAAGCCGAGAGTTAATATTTATCTACCACAAACTACATATAAAAGATTCTACATGCACTATCTAATTTCAGTATCAACAGCATTTCTAAAGGAGTTATTATTATCCTCAATTTACAGAAAAGAAATTGTATCTTCTTAAGTTTACTTGGCTAGAAAGGGAATAGATAATGTAGATTTCTTGTTTCTGTTGTTCAATTTTACTATTGTCTATACCTTCCATCTCTATCCAGAAAATTTAAATCTTAGTGTTCAGAACAAGCTAAACACAGAAAATACTCAGTATGACTTCTGAAAATACTGTAAATTTAATGAGAAACCTCTTCACTTAAATAATAACAGAAAAGGGAAAGCAAACAAAGAAATTGAGATTATGTATGGGGAAAATACACTGTCAGTCTTTTGTTAGATCAAATTATACACTTTTCCTTTATTTATGATCTTTTCTTTTAGATCAATTAAACACATATTACAACTTATATTTCAGTACATAAAGTGAAAATGATTTTCTAAAAAATAAGAGAACTGTGATTTATCCCTACTATAGTTATACCTCACTTTGGTGAACAGAGGTTTACATTTTGGTAGGTAAACCTATGTTACCATCTAGTGGTAAAGTCTTAGAGCTGCAGACACAAACTCCCTGAGTCCTGTCTGCCTGCATGCTAAGTTGCTTGGGTCTGTCTGACTCTTTGTGACCCTATGGACCGTAGCCCCCCAGGTTCCTCTGTCCACGGAATTCTCCAGGCAAGAAA
This sequence comes from Oreotragus oreotragus, assembly GCA_006410675.1. NCBI lineage: Eukaryota > Metazoa > Chordata > Mammalia > Artiodactyla > Bovidae > Oreotragus > Oreotragus oreotragus. Next base: position 40,849 of record SJYX01001906.1, read on the forward strand.
CTGGAGTGGGCTTCCATGCCCTTCTCTAGGGGATCTTCTCAAACCAGGGATCAAACCCACGTTTCTCAAGTGTGCAAACACAAAACTGGATCACAATGAAGCCTTCTAAACACAGTGCTTAATGCCTCATGAAGGTGTTGAGAAATGCTGCCTTCAAAAGTGGGTTTGACATGGTTCATTTTTCTTACCCCAATTGTAGTCAATTGTTCACAAATATCCTTCCTGAATTAGCATCTTTCATGCTGTTGTGCAGTTGCTAGCTTATGTCTGACTCTTTGTGACCCCATGGACTGCACCATGCCAGGCTTCCTTGGCTCAAACTCATGTTCACTGAGTCAAAACCACAAGCCGAAGAAAAACTGATGCCCAGAAAACAATGGAGCCAGGAAAAATAGAATAATTGACTATGACGTAGATATAAGGTCAGAACTGTTCTTCTCATGAGAAGAGAAGAAAACTGTGAGTATAGTAAAATAGGCTCAGTTTTTCTCTTGGTGTTTCCCCATAGTTTGATACAAACTCTTCTGTTTAGCAACCCTTTTCAATCTACCAGTGGGAAAACTGATAAGAGTCAAAAATAATGCAAAAATACATCACAGAAAATTTTTGTATTGACTACATTTTGAAATATGCAAAAATAAATATACTGTGTTAAATAAAATATATCATTAAAATTAATTCACCTTTTTTCCCCCCAATCTATTGAAGTGGTTACCAAAAATGTAAAATTATTTATATACAGGTCACTTTGTATTTTTACTGAACTGCTTTGCTAGAATATCAAGAATAGAACTATTTAACTTTTCAATGAGTTGAAAAAGATTTATCTGTAAGATTGTATTAGTTTTGAGTACATAAGTTTAGAGTGACTTTGATTAATAATTTGAGTGACTAAAATACATTATGCAATTAAGACAGACTATACCCGACTTCAGACAGTAACCTAATTCAACACTTGATGATTTGCATGCAGATATAGAAAATCAATCTTGATCCTCCACAAAGCTTAGGATGCCTTGCTGAATGGAAGAAAAGTAAGACCCTTTCAATCGTTTCTTTGTTGGGCATTCAGATTTAACCTATTGCCCCAGTTTATACATGGAATCAATTTCTTTGTGAGAAGTTCTACTTCTTGCGTGCAGTAGAATCATACAATCACAGATAATAGCAAAATTCAAGTGTTTTATTTTCAGCTGCTAGTCAAAGAGTTCTGAGACAACACTCCCCACCCCATCCCCATAAGAACTATATGATCATGACCCAATGTGTTCTTCCTGATTGGAAATGCTTTGCTCTCAGCCAATACAGCTGCTGGAAATTCTAAGAATACTGCTGGAGAAGTGTGTTCAACTTGGAGATTCTGTGCATTTTGGAGGCAGGAAACAATAGGAAGAAATTGGGATGCTGGAGTATGGACAATACCAGGAATGTCTGGGCGGTATTATTCTGAACTAGGTAAAAAAAAAGGAGTTTTTTTTCTAGAAAGAACAAGTTATGGTTTAAGAAGCATGTAGGTACGAGGCATTAGTAGGAGAGCAGGAATCAGAAATCCAACAAATTGCAACATAAAATGAGAAAAAAATGGTACGTAACTTGGCTTTTAAAACTCTTTCTGCCAGTGCAAAAATGGTGTTCACACATGGTCAGACTCAATCTGAATTTCAAGCAGTGAAATATTCCCAGCTTTCTCTACTTCCTAGAACATAATAGAATTTTACTTCCTGGCAATCTTATGGTTTGATGGGAACATGCTATTAATTATATTCAACAATTCATTTGTGGAATTGATATAAGTGCCTTCTGAGCTGGAGTGTTCTATTATCAGTGCAAGACTGTTAATGCTGTGTGGGATCTAAAGCCCACAATAAACTGAGTCATATTATAATCTTTTAAGTTAAAAATGAGGTGGCTTAATCTCTAGGTTTTGTTACCATGCCTACTCTCAACCAATGGTACATAATTTCCTGATAGGTATAGAGTCTTTTTCTCTGCCTACAATGTCATTGTGAATTGTATTCATTGTGAGGGGGATTATTCTGAACTAGGTAAAAAAAAAGGAGTTTTTTTTCTAGAAAGAACAAGTTATGGTTTAAGAAGCATGTAGGTACGAGGCATTAGTAGGAGAGCAGGAATCAGAAATCCAACAAATTGCAACATAAAATGAGAAAAAAATGGTACGTAACTTGGCTTTTAAAACTCTTTCTGCCAGTGCAAAAATGGTGTTCACACATGGTCAGACTCAATCTGAATTTCAAGCAGTGAAATATTCCCAGCTTTCTCTACTTCCTAGAACATAATAGAATTTTACTTCCTGGCAATCTTATGGTTTGATGGGAACATGCTATTAATTATATTCAACAATTCATTTGTGGAATTGATATAAGTGCCTTCTGAGCTGGAGTGTTCTATTATCAGTGCAAGACTGTTAATGCTGTGTGGGATCTAAAGCCCACAATAAACTGAGTCATATTATAATCTTTTAAGTTAAAAATGAGGTGGCTTAATCTCTAGGTTTTGTTACCATGCCTACTCTCAACCAATGGTACATAATTTCCTGATAGGTATAGAGTCTTTTTCTCTGCCTACAATGTCATTGTGAATTGTATTCATTGTGAGGGGGGTCTCATCTGAGTGATATCCAGAGATTTAGGCTCTTTTGGGTAACAAAAGAATGAGGGGACAGCATTTACCTCTGCAGTAGGAACAAACGCCATCAAGCTATGGAGGTTCAGAGTTTGTAAATGTGTAACAAGAATTTCCATTTCTGAGATTGGTTCTCTTACTATGCTAAATTTGCATATGGCTATCTGCAAACTACTTAACATATATGTTGAGCCTAAATACAGTTCATATACATACTGGCTTTTTAGCCCCAGCCCCTTGGTGAATTATTTTTGCAGATAATCAAATAAAGCAGGGGTCATGTGTTGATGTCACGGCCATACTTGGATCTTAATACACATTTAAGACACTTGTGTACTTTGAAGGGACAAAAATGGGGCCTTCCCCAGTGGCTCAGCAGTAGAGAATCCACCTGCAATGGAGGAGATGCAGGTGACTCAGGTTCGATCCCTGGTCAGGATCCTTTGGAGGAGGGCACGGCAACCCCCTTAGGTATTTTTGAAGAATCTCATGGACACAGGAGCCTAGTGGGCACCAGTCCATGAGGTCACAAAGAGTTGGACATTACTGAAATGACTGAGCACACACATTGAAAATACATGAGTTCTGTTTTCTATCTGGGATCATGACTTTCACTATTCAAGATGGTGGCTGTTCCATCAGCTTTGGTTTCTGTATGACTATAATAGAGATTTCTGTCATTAATAATCAACAAGGTGTAAATAAGAGAAATGAACATTCAACCTAGAATTACTTGTCTGGATTGTAATTTTAGTTATGTTAGTTACAAATAGTAAAGCAAACCATCCTCTTTGAGTTTCCAATCATCTTTAAAATAAGACAAATAATGCCAATGCAACTTGAAGGTTATGAAGAACAAAGACAAACTAAAACTATTCTATAGATAAATGATAATTCACACCATGGGAAGCAGTAGATTTGAGATTTTTTTGGGAAACTTTTTGAAGCTATTTTTTAGTGTAAAATCCCTATATGAACCATGGGAAGCAGTAGATTTGAGATTTTTTTTTTTTTTGAAATTTTAGAAGTTATTTTCCAGTGTAAAATCCCTATATGACTGATAGCATTTGAACAGTGGTAAAGTCAAGGCAGTTTCAGGGATGTCCTTTGTTTCATAATGTAGATGGCACCACCATATTCTGAAGTAGAGATCATGGAAGGAGAAGGTTGTGTCCTCCTGTTGTCTCAGGGAATAGAGTGATTTGTATGACCAATTTAGAATAATGTGAATATCTTTGTCTTAAATTCCTCTACACAGACTTTTAGAATGAAATTTCCCATTTGCTCATTAGGAGTTAATCTCCTTTCCTTCTCCAGTCCATAAATGCCCATATTAACTTTATGAACATCTGAATGTAATAAAATACTCTCTCTTAACCTGATCAAGTTTGGGCTTTCTAATTCTTTACAATTACTCACTGCTCTTCCCCTTGTAAATAGATGCTGGAGGTTAATTCCCAGGACCCAGTATGTTAGGGCTCACATTTCCTTCTCTCTTTCAAGGCTGAATAGCAGGTCTATAGAATCCTGCTCTGGCTTCTGCTTTACTCTCTCTGTGGACCATGGATACTATGAGATCCCTATTTGTATGTTTATTTTTGACTTCAGGAGAAAGTGAGCCCTTGAGCTAGCAATCGGTCTGTGTCTGCTGGTGTTAGGGTTGTCAGATGCACGGTTGTCCAGTTTCTTCTAGTCCATCTGTCACAGCAAAATGGTTATTAATCTTACCCATCCTGAAATCTGAGCAATATACACTCTATAGTCTATTAATAGTTGGACTTTGTAACTTTGTGAAGTAACATTTTAATTAGCAGTTAGATAGGATTTTTACCTTTTGTCAACAAAAAGAACGCTCAATCTATATCTGAGGGGTTTCTTCATTCATTCATTCATTCATCCAACAATTATAGTTTACTTATGCAATATCCACACTACAGGAGACATACAGGGAGGAAAAAAGATATATCAAATTATTCCTTAATGAATTATGATCTCATTGAAAAGAAAGGAATATATTTATTAGACATTTTAGTTTTTTTCTAAAATAATTTAATTCTCTTTGTTCTTACCTACAGAAAAAATAAATTTAGAAATTGCCTAATATATTTGGGCTGTGTTAGAAAGTTAGGAGAAGGGAATGGCACCCCACTTCAGTACTCTTGCCTGGAAAATCCCTTAGATGGAGGAGCCTGTTCGGCTGCAGTCCATGGGGTCGCTAGGAATCAGACAGGTTGAGTGACTTCACTTTCACTTTTCACTTTCATGCATCGGAGAAGGAAATGGCAACCCACTCCAGTGTTCTTGCCTGGAGAATCCCAGGGACGGGGGAGCCTGGTAGGCTGCCGTCTCTGGGGTTGCACAGAGTTGGACATGACTGAAGCGACTTAGCAGTAGCAGCAGCAGCAGAAAGTCAATATAAAAATCAGTAAGATTTTAGTGAAACACTTTTTTATCCCAATTTTTAAATTAAAAAATTCCTGATATTTTCCTTAAATCGTTATTTGGTTTTATTTAGGTAACAATCAAATTTAAAATGCTTGTTTATCTAATTTGTAGTTTAGTAAAAATGTACCCATATAGCTTTTTATGTTCAGGATGCCAATAGATATACAAATGAATAATTGAGGGAATTCATGAAGAACTCAAAGGAAAAAACTACTTGGATTTATCAGTTATATTCCTAGCCAAACTTACTGCAGTTCTCACCTTCATTGTCCCATGGAGACCTATCCTTTATTGTTTTTACATATAGTGCACACACACACATCCTCATCCACACACTAATTTAATCCAAAAGGAAACTGCTATTTGCCAAAAGCTTTGTTTGATTTCCATACTTTTAAAAACATCCTCAGATCTGTTTCCCTGCTGTCCTATTTTCTTTCAGCTCTATCCTGAAGAGAGCCTCTCTCTGTGATTTGAAACATTTCCCAGTGTTTTTTGCAATGGCTAATTTTTCATCGTATTAATACCAATAATATGATGCATTCGAGCACTCTGCAGTGTTTTGATAAGATTCCATGGGGGTCTAGCCTTTTCCAGCTATACAAAAAATGTTGGAAAAATAAAGCATCAGGGCAAAAATACATACCCTGCCGACCATTTGTACCAAAGGAGATTAGGACACAGGGTGGAGGGCTATGTTACAGAAGTGATTTCTGAGGATGGGAGCCGTGCGGAGGGCTTCATTAACTTCCAAACACTTCAAAATGAAAAATGGGAGGAAAGTATCTTGGCAAGGCTGGACAACAAGAGATCACATTAAACAACATGCCTGTTACAGTAAGTTAAAGCTGGGTGTTTGATGTAGAAAGTATGGATTTCAGTCCCTATTTCAATGAAATGAGAAAATGGTAGTTTTAGAAGCAGAAATAAAATATACTTTGATCAGATACGGGTCCCTTTGAGACTGCTTATTCCTGCCATACATCTGCCTTAGACTCAACACCAAAAAGAAAGGGAAAACACTGATTTCACAGTACAGTGTATGGAAGAATGAAACAATACTTGTAATACATTCTAAAAAATAACTATAAAAACTTAAGCATGCCACCTTTTCCAGATATGATTCTTATAAGGAAACATAGTGAACTTGGGGATATACACAGGGTTCAGGGAATTGTGAGGGCTTCCTTCATAGCTCATTTGGTAAAGAATCTGCCTGCAATGCAGGAGACCCTGGTTTGATTCCTGTGTTGGGAAGATCCGCTGGAGAAGGGATAGGCTACCCACTCCAGTATTCTGGCCTGGAGATTTCCATGGACTATACAGTCCATGGGGTCTCAAAGAGGCAGACATGATTACATGACTTTCACTTTCACTTCACTTTCAGGATATTGTGAAATGTTGGTATATCTAAATATATTATGAGTGTTTAACAATTCCAAGTACTAAATTTCTAATTCACTCTAGAGAGGTCATGCTATAAGCTACTTGAAAAGTAATTACTTTTAATATGTTAGGAGATATGGGCTGAACAATTAACTTTTATTAACATTTTATCACAGAGGAGTAATATCTCAGATACAGAGATAAAAATATTGTTTCCCATCACATATGCTATAACAAGAGGTATTGTGAAATCTCTGCCCCTAGGCACTTTCTCAAAGTCATCTCTCATGTCTATAGTTTACTTATATTTTAATCCATGTGAGGTAAATGAAAGTTATTATGGTCAAAATAGCAAAATAAATAAGTAAATACCAGCACCTTCCCCCCAGTTCTCTCAGGACTATTAAATGACTCTATCAGGCAAAGTTGATTTTTTACTATTATTTTAGCTCCATTGACTAATGGTTAGGTTTCAGCTCTCTGCTGCATTTTTCAATTGATGCAGAAGCTTTTGAGTGTCCTGGGGAAGCTTTGATCACTATCCCAACACCCATACAACAGAGGGGTCTCTGTGGGGACTTCCCTGTTGGTCCAGTGGTTAAGAGTCCATCTTCCAAAGCACAGGATGCAGGTTGGATCTCTGTTTAGGGAACAAAGATGCCATGTGCTGCAGGGCAACTAAGCCCGTGTGCCACAACTACTGAGCCCAGGGAGCACAACGAGGCGCCCACATGCTGCAAACAGAGCAACAACGACAGAAAGCCCACTCACCACAGCAAAGACCTCGTGTGCTGCAAAGAGACTCAGCCAATCATAAATTAATGGATACGTCAAAAAGAGAGAGCAATGCCTCTGCAACCGTGTCTACTGTATGCTTCTTCTTCTTCTTTTTTTTTTTGCACTGCATATACGAGAGATTTTATTGCCAGAGAAAATACACCATTGAGTTTTTCCGTTGTCTCAAATTTCCCTTCCACTCATTAATGGAAATTACCTATATCATACTGCTAATATAATTGATAACTTGACCTGAAAACTATACATAAAATTTTCTTAATAAATGGAAATTGTTTCTTTAAATATTCTCAACTAAACTTTGACTAGATTTGCTTCATTAAATGCCAGAAAGAAAAAATGTGACTAAAATGAATTATTTGAAGTTCTTATTAATTTTCTTTTAACATGTTAGGTGAATTCTGACAATGGAGAAATTCTGACATAATTTACATAACAAAATAGTGATGACAATGATCTTAGAGTAGTTAAAAATACTTTATAATTATGGTCATTAAGAAATCCCCTTATTAAATCAAAATATAAATACAATTATACATTTTTTTCTTATGATGAATCCTTGAAGAAATGGTTTGGGTCTGGAAAAATAATATCTATAATCTAGTAAGTATGCTTTTTCTACCTTTCAGGTTTTAATGCAAAATCAGGGTCCATATCAACTCATTCCACTTACTGCTGCTGCTGCTAAGTTGCTTCAGTTGTGTCCGACTCTGTGCGACCCCAGAGACCGCAGCCCACCAGGCTCCTCCGTCCCTGGGATTCTCCAGGCAAGAACACTGGAGTGTGTTGCCATTTCCTTCTCCAACGCATGAAAGTGAAAAGTGAAAGTGAAGTCGCTCAGTCGTGTCCGACCCTAGCAACCCCATGGACTGCAGCCTTCCAGGCTCCTCTGTCCATGGGATTTTCCAGGCAAGAGTACTGGAGTGGGCTGCCATTGCCTTCTCCAACTCCACTTACTACAGTTTACCAATGGATTGAATAAATGAAAAGAAAATGTGACGATTAACATGAATAATGGTAATAATTTCAATGAAATACAAATGTGATAACATCCAGCTTTTATTAAGTTCAGCTTTTAAATTGAGCTGTTGAGATTGTCCCTTGGGAGGAAATATAGCATATGGGCTTCCCAGGTGGCTCTAGTGGTAAGCAAAAGTCCACCTGCCAATGCAGGAGATGTGGGTTTAATCCCCTAGTTGGAAAGATCCCCTGGAGGAGGAAATGGCAACCCACTCCAGTATTCCTGCCTTGGAAATCCCATGGACAGAAGAGCCTAGCAGGTCACAGACCCTGAGGTCAGAAAGAGTTGGACACATTGAGTGAGCATACACACACACACATATATATGCAGATAGAGGATGAGATGGTTGCAAGATCCCCTGGAGGAGGAAATGGCAACCCACTCCAGTATTCCTGCCTTGGAAATCCCATGGACAGAAGAGCCTAGCAGGTCACAGACCCTGAGGTCAGAAAGAGTTGGACACATTGAGTGAGCATACACACACACACATATATATGCAGATAGAGGATGAGATGGTTGCATGGCATCACTGACTCAATGGACATGAGTTTGAGCAAACTCCAGGAGATGGTGAAAGACAGGGAAGCCTGGCATGCCGCAGTCCATGGGGTCCCAAGGAGTTAGACAGGACTGAGCAACTGAACAACAACAAGGTCAAACAGAGAGTCATGGGAATTATCAGTCATTAGATGACACTGGTAAGGCAACTTTTTGGCAAAACAAAGGAAAATAAACCAAATAATTCAGTATCTTCCATTAAGCTCTTAATCATTTAAAAATAATTCTGTACAAAGTCTTAAATGCATTATGATAATTATGATGTTCTTTAAAGATGCAGACTCAAAAAAATAAATGTAGAATTAGACAATTTTGACAGCTGCTTTACATGAGTGATTGAGACACTTAAGTTGCAAGTATTCCCCAAAGAAGAAGAATTAATATTCTGTGGAGTCACAAGCAAGATGGAAGCCCTCTGAATTATCTGAAGAGTTCAAGGTGGGTTTAGCTTTTCTGGTGTCTGACTGCATCAACAAAAGAAAAGTGAAGTGGAGAAGCAAAGCAATTATCTTGATTAACCAAAAAAACAAACAAAAAATTATCTGTACATTAGAAATAGGCGATTGTTAAGGCATGAATTATATAGGTTGACTATACTATCTATGTTGACTGAATTCACCAAATGGTACCTTATCTTGTTTACATAGACAAGCACAAAATAGTAATGTTGTGAAGTACATCTAACTTTAAACCTTTATTTATCTTCAGAATATAGTGCTTAAAAAAAAAGAAAAGTTTTATCCTAGGAAACCAGAACATATTGGAATACAAGGAAAATGAAGAAAAATTCTGATATCTTGAAATGAGAATGCTATGCATATAAGTCTTCATAAGCACCCTGGAATAGAAAGAAACAAAAAGGAAGACTGGATCCTACATAATACAGTGATATATATCTCATTTCAACTCAGAGATCTCACAATGGTGTAGGGGAACCTGACCAAAAAAGTATACAGTGAAATGAGGAGATAAATCAATTTGAGCTTTTAATAGGTGACATTAAAACTAAATCAGTGATTTCAAAAAAGAAAAAAAAAGCAATTAAAAACAATGGGCAGAAGACTTAAATAGACATTTTTCTAAAGAAGACATACTGATGGCCAACAGGCAACATGAAAAGATGCACAATACTGCTAATTATTAGAGAAATGCAAATCAAAACTACAGCAAGGTATCAGGTCAAATATGTCAGGAGGCCATCATCAAAAAACCCACAGATAACAAATGCAGGAGAGTGTACAGAAAAAAGAGAACCCTTTGACACTACTGGTGGTAAATGTAAACTGATGCAGCCACTATGGAAACTAGTATAGAGATTCTTTAAAAAACTGAAAATAGAGTTACCACATGATCCAGCAATCCGCACTTGGGATATCAAGATCATATATCATGTATCATATCATATCATATCATATCACATATCTAGAAGAGATGAAAACTCCAATACAGAAAGATCAGTTCAGTTCAGTCACTCAGTCATGTCTAACTCTTTGTGATGTCATGGACTGCATCATGCCAGGCTTCCCTGTCCATCACCAACTCTTGGGCTTGCTCACACTCACAGCCATTGAGTCGGTGATGCCTTCCAACTGCCTCATCCTCTGTTGTCCCCTTCTGCCTTCAGTCTTTCCCAGCATCAGGGTCTTTTCCAGTGAGTCAGTTCTTCACATTAGGTGGTCAAAGTATTGGAGTTTCAGCTTCAACACTAGTTCTTCCAATGGATATTCAGGACTGATATCCTTTAAGATGGACTGGTTCAATCTCCTTGCAGCACAAGGGACTCTTGAGAGTCTTATCCAGCACCACAATTCAAAAGCATCAATTCTTTGATGTTCAGCTTTCTTTATAGTCCAATTCTCACATCCATACCTGACTACTGGAAAACCATGGATTTCACTAGATGGACCTTTGTTAGCAAAGTAATGTCTCTGCTTGTTAACATGCTGTCTAGGTTGGTCATAGTTTTTCTTCCAAGGAGCAAGTTTCTTTGAATTTCCTGGCTGTAGTCACCATCTGCAGTGATTTTGGAGCCCAAGAAAATAAAGTCTGTCACTGTTTCCATTGTTTCCACATTTATTTGCCATGAAGTGATGGAACTTGATGCCACGATCTTAGTCTTTTGAACATTGAGTTTTAAGCCAACTTTTTCACTCTGCTTTTTCACTTTCATCAAGGGGGTCTTTAGTTCTTTGCTTTCTGCCATAAGGGTGGTGTCATCTGCATTTCTGAGGTTATTAGCATTTCTCCTAGCAATCTTGTTTCCAGCTTGTGCTTCATCCAGCCCAGCATTTTGCATGATGTATTTTGCATATAAGTTAAATAAGCGGGGTGACAATATAGAGCTTTGATGTAGTCTTTTCCAGATTTGAACCCAGTCTGTTATTCCATGTCCAGTTCTGTTACTTCTTGACCTGCATACAGATTTCTCAGGAAAAAAAAAAAAAAAGATACAAAAAGATACATGTACCCCAATATTCATAGTATCACTATTTACAATGGCTAAAATATGGCAGCCACTTAAATGTCCATCAACAGATGAAGAGATAAAGAAGATATGATACACATCTATGTGCATTCAAATACATAATGGAACATTACTCAGCATAAAAAAGAATGAAATAATGCCATTTGCAGCAACATGGATGGACCTCTAGAGATTATTAAGTGATTTCAGTCAGATAGAAAAAGACAAATATCATAGGATATCACTTATAGTGGGAGGGTAAAAAATGGAATGAAGAAACCTATTGATGAAACAAAAAAAGACTCACAGACATAAAAAGGAAACATATATTTATCAAACGCAAAAGAGGAGATGAATTACAAATTTAGGATTAGCAGATACATACTACCATATATAAAGTAGATAACCATCAGGGATCTATTGTATAGCACAGGGAACTATATTCAATATCTTAATATTTCAGATCAGTTCAGTCACTCGGTCGCGTCTGACTCTTTGTGACCCCATGAACTGCAGCACGCCAGGCATCCTTGTCTGTCACCAACTCCCAGAGTTTGCAAAAAAAACCATGTCCATTGAGTTGGTGACACAATCCAACCAGCTCACCCTCTGTTGTCCCCTTCTCCTGCCCTCAATCTCTCCCAGCATCAGGGTCTTTTCAAATGAGTCAGCTCTTTGCATCAGGTGGCCAAAGCAATGGAGTTTCAGCTTCAACATCAGTCCTTCCAATGAACACCCAGGACTGATCACATTTAGGATGGACTGGTTGGATCGCCTTGCAGTCCAAGGGACTCTCAAGAGTCTTCTCCAACACCTCAGTTCAAAAGCATCAACTCTTCAGCACTTGCCTTTCTTTATAGTCCAACTCTCACATCCATACATGACCACTGGAAAAACCATAGCCTTGACTAGACAGACTGTTGACACAGTAATGTCTCTGGATTTCAATATGCTGTCTAGGTTGGTCATTACTTTCCTTCCAAGGAGTAAGCGTCTTTTAACTTCATGGCTGCAATCACCATCTGCAGTGATTTTGGAGCCCCCTCCAAAATAAAGTCTGACACTGTTTCCACTGTTTCCCCATCTATTTGCCATGAAGTGATGGGACCAGGTGCCATGGTCTTACTTTTCTGAATGTTAAGCTTTAAAACAACTTTTTCACTCTCCTCTTTCACTTTCATCAAGAGGCTCTTTAGTTTTTCTTCACCTTCTGTCATAAGGGTGGTGTCATCTGCATATCTGAGGTTATGGATATTTCTCCCCCAATGTTGATTCCAGCTTGTGCTTCCTCCAGCCCAGCATTTCTCATGATGTACTCTGCATATAAGTGAAATAAGCAGGGTAACAGTATACAGCCTTGATGTACTCATTTTCCTATTTGGAACCAATCTGTTGTTCCATGTCCAATTCTAACTGTTGCTTCCTGGCCTGCATTCAGGTTTCTCAAGAGGCAGGTCAGGTGGTCTGGTATGCCCATCCCTTTCAGATTTTTCCATTTTATGTCTATGCCCCAACCAGTAATGCTGAAGAAGCTGAACAGTTCTATGAAGACTTACAAGACATTCTAGAACTAACACCCCAAAAAGATGTCCTTTTCATAATAGGGGACTGGAATGTAAAAGTAGGAAGTTAAGAAGCACCTAGAGTAACAGGCAAATTTGGTCTTGGAGTACAGAATGAAGCAGGGCAAAGGCTAATAGAGTTCTGCTAAGAGAATGTACTGGTCATAACAAACACCCTCTTCCAACAACACAAGAGAAGACTCTACATGTGGACATCACCAGATGGTCAACACTGAAATCAGATTGATTATATTTTTTGCAGCCACAGATGGAGAAACTCTATACAGTCAGCAAAAATAAGACCAGGTGCTGACTGTGGCTCAGATCGTGAACTCCTTATTTCCAAATTCAGACTGAAATTGAAGAAAGTGGAGAAAACCACTAGACCATTCAGGTATGACCTTAATCAAATCCCTTATGATTATACAGTGGAAGTGAGAAATATATTTAAGGGCCTAGATCTGATAGACAGAGTGCCTGATGAACTATGGATGGAGCTTCATGACATTGTACAGGAATCAAGACCATTCCCAAGAAAAAGAAATGCATAAAAGCAAAATGGCTGTCTGAGGAGGCCTTCCAAATAGCTGTGAAAGGATGGGAAGTGAAAACCAAAAGAGAATAGGAAAGATGATATACCCATTTGAATGCAGAGTTCCACAGAATAGCAAGGAGAGATAAGAAAGCCTTCCTCAGACATCAATGCAAAGAAACAGAGGAAAATAACAGAATGGGAAAGACTAGAGATCTCTTCAAGAAAATTAGAGATACCAAGGGAACATTTCATTCAAAGATGGGCTCAAAAAAGTACAGAAATTGTATGGACCTAACAGAAGCAGAAGATATTAAGAAGAGATGGCAAGAATACACAGAAGAACTGTACAAAAAAAAAAGATCTTCATGACCCAGATAATCACGATGGTGTGATCACTCACCTAGAGCCAGACATCCTGGAATGTGAAGTCAAGTGGGCCTTAGGAAGCATAACTACGAACAAAGCTAGTGGAGGTGGAATTCCAGTTGAGCTGTTTCAAATCCTGAAAGATGATGCTGTGAAAGTGCTGTACTCAATATGTCAGCAAATTTGGAAAACTCAGCAGTGGCCACAGGCCTGGAAAAGGTCAGTTTTCATTCCAGTCCCAAAGAAAGGCAATGTCAAAGAATGATCAGACTACTGCACAATTGCACTCATCTCACACGCTGGTAAAGTAATGCTTAAAATTCCTGAAGCCAGGCTTCAACAGTACGTGAACTGTGAACTTCCAGATGTTCAAGCTGGTTTTAGATAAGGCAGAGGAACCAGAGATTAAATTGCCAACATCCACTGGATCATTGAAAAAGCAAGAGAGTTCCAGAAAACTATTTCTGCTTTATTGACTATGCCAAAGACTTTGACTTTGTGGATCACAATAAACAGGATATCTTAGGAATCTATTTCTGCATAAGTGGCTTTAAGCAACACACATTTGTTATCTCATAGTTTCTCTATATCTAGAGTCATGTATTGGCTCAGCTTGATCCTCTGCTTTAACGGTTTTCACAAGACTGTAATCAAAGTGTTTGCCAGAGCTTAAGTCTCATGTGGAGGCTTGTTTGTGGAAGAAGGCTCTTCAAGCTAAATTATATAGTTGCTATCAGGATCAGTTCTGTTTAGGTTACTGGACTGAGCACTTCAATAGATAGCTTTTGGCTGTGGCTGCCTCAGGTCCTTACCACATTAGTCAACATGGCACCTGGCTTTATTGAAGCCGATAAGAGTGAGAGTGTCCTTGCAAGATGGAAACCAGAATCTTATAGTCTAATGATAGAGTGAGATCCCCTCTTAAGTTGAGATATCTTATTGTTTCGGCTTCCCTGATAGCTCAGTTTGTAAAGAATCCATCTGCAATTCAGGAGACCCTGGTTCAATTCCTGGGTCTGGAAGATCTGCTGGAGAAGGGATAGGCTATCCATTCCAGTATTCTTGGGCTTTCCTTGTGGTTAAACTGGTAAAGAATCCACCCACAATGTGGGAGACCTGGGTTGATCACTGGACTAGGAAGATGCCCTGGAGAAGGGAAAAGCCACCCACTCCAGTGTTCTGGCCTGGAGAATTCCATGGACAATAGAGTCCATGGGTTTGCAAAGAGTTGGATATGACTGAGAAACTTTCAAATTAAAAAAAAAATCAAATTCATCTTACTGCTTAGAAGAAAGTTACTAAAGGGGAGGAGATAACAGGAGACAGGGATCATTTGGGGCCATGGTAGGCATTACCTACCACAGAAGGTGTCACCTCAGTTTAGTCATGAGAAAAACAAAGGATGCAGTGGCCCAGTCTAAAGAAAATACTAAAGGCCTGAAGTGGAGAAGTCTTTCAGTGTTCAAGAAAATAAAGAAGACAGAATAGTTAGAAAATTATGAATGGTGGTGTTAATCACTCAGTTGTGACCCCATGGACTGTTGCCTGCTAGGCTCCTGTCCCCATGGGATTCTCCAGGCAAGAATACTGGGAGTGGGTTGCCATTCCCTTCTTCAGGTGATCTTCCCAACCCAGGGATTGAACCCAGGTCTCCCACATTGCAGGCAGATTCTTTACCATTCACGAGCGGTGGGGAGGGTGTAAAAGAAAAACTGCAGTTAGATCAGGTAAGTCCTCATGGGCTAAGTAGCTTAATTTGATTTGAAGTGTAAAAATATTTATTCATAGTTCTTTGGCAGGTGAGTCACTTGATTTCCTTTACTCTCTAAGAAAACAACAGAGCCTATTGTGTGGATAATGGAAAGGACGTTTCAGTAGTGCTGGTGATCAGATGACAACAGAAGCAACATAACTGAGATGTTCTGGTTTAAGAGGGTGACATGGCAATAGAGAACAGACACACATTCAAGATGTGTCTTGGAAATAGATCCAACATGTGGAGAATGAGAAAAGGAGAGAACTTAATTATTGCTAACTTTCTGACTTTTTAATAGGGCAAGGGGGCAAGATGGTACCATTATCTGAGATGATCAGACTGTGGAGCAGGAATAGGAAATCAATTTGAATAGGAAAAAAATCATAAGTTTAATTTGGGACATATTAAAGTTGAGCTATCTGCAAGAATTTAAGTGGAGATGTCAAATAGGCAGTTGGAAATAAAATCTAGAGCTCAGGGAAAAGATTGAACTGAGTATTTAATCACACAAAATGAAGTTTAGCCACTCTAGATGACATGAAGAAAAAATTAAATTATATTTAGGTTTGAGTCCCAGATCTTCCATCAAATGACTGTGTATTTTTCAGCAAGCCATGCTAGCACTTAAACCTTTGTTTTGTCAGTTGTAAATAGATGTATGATTTCACATTTATGAAATATAAGGAGAGAGTTATTACTCAATATCTATGTGTCTTTGGTCAAATTTCATAAACTCTTTTAGCCTCAGTTCCCTCTCTTGAAACATGAACAGATATCACCCTGTGAAATCTGAGGTCCATTTCAATTTCAGAATTCTGAGTCTATGGTTGAAATAATAGTCAGAATTACATAGAGTGATGTCCTTTTTTAAAAATTTCAAAATGGTAAAGCATTAAAAAGATTTCTAATGTTAAAAATCAACATTTAATTTAGCTTCTAATTAGTGCACTGAATATGCACTATGTGTGTATCTTCAAATATTTTAATATGACCACTATATGGAAAAAAGTCAGGATTGAAATAAATATAAACCATGGGAGCTTTGTTACGTTCCTTAGCAAAATATATATTCAGCTTTAGTTGGATGGTAACTACAACTATCTGCTTTCAAGATTTATGCTTGAAATCTTCAAGATTCCTTACAATCTTCATGCTCACAATAATACACAATCAGAATATATTTAATAAGTTCCACAAAAGAAGGTAAATGAAATCATCTGTTTTTCATTTTACATCAGGCCAAAAAGAATCCAACCCTTCTATTCAAAAACAAAAATTATTGTATTGGCCTAAATTATACAAATTAGCTATTTTTTTTTTCTTTTCACATTACCTTTGTTGCTTTCTTGATCAAACCCAGTCTTGATTAGCCCTATTATGATTATAGAGTTAATGTGCCTTTTATCAAAATTAACCTTATTGTAAAATAGACAATCATCTTAACAATATTTGCATATCTGTTTAGTATGAGAAGTTGTGAGTTGGAATGTTCATGACTTTTCAAAAAGCAACAAATTCATTATCCAAGCATTATAATTCACATTGTAACATATAAACATTAGCAACTGCTTAAGCTATTAAGCAAATACTCTGATTTGAATTTAATCTCTCTTTGTTTCCCTCATCACAATGGTTCGTTTTCCACGATGGTTCTTATGTATGTAGATTTTTTTCCCTTTGGCAATTAAAACATAGTTATTTTTAGGGAAGTGATTATAAAATTTCCACGATGGAATTCCATACTCATTCTCCCTCAATGACTCCTTAAACTACTTTTTTGCTTGTGGATTTTAGTATGACAAACAAGATAGAATCTAAAAATCATCCTGTTTTCTCATTTCATTTCCCCTTCTCCCATGGCAATTTGTTACATTTGTTTGTGGAAGTGCTAAAGTTAATAAATTGGATAAAATGAAAACGGCCTCCTCCCTGCCACCAGTACTCTCGCTACCATAAAAACATTAGCCATAAACTTGTAAGAGTTAAGTGACGGCAAGAGCCCACCTATGTCAGTCTGCTTTTTTCAACACTTCAGACTGTTCCATAAAACTTTTACAGAAAGAACATGCATGGTTTTCATTATTCTTAGACAAATAAACCATGACAAAAAGAGCAAGCACATATATTTCACACTTTGGTGTAATTTAATTAGAAGGCTAAAATCATAAACGTCTTATGAAAGGTGTGAGACAAAGAAACAATTTTTAATGATTTCTTTAGTATGATTTGAGACACTTCGGGAATCTTTCTCCTTGACTGTGTTTCTATCTTGCAAGGTAGGATATGAGCAGACAACATCCCATGACACTTGGTGGAGAGGTGAATCCAACCTTTCTTTCTTCAGTTTTGTAAAAAATGGTGAAGCCTCCCCTCTTCATGAGAATGATTCTTCTGATGAAATGAAGATGGCCTGCCCCTACTCCCCTCAGTACTATTACTACCGTAAAAACATTAGCCATAGACTAAAATGAGGCTCATACAAGCACAAAGGCATATGAATAAGAGGAGAGTCATGACAAAATGTTTGATATTTAATACTTTATTTAATACTTCAGTGAGCCGCTAGCTCAAGATTTCTTAAAATTTGGTCCAAATTTCCAGCTTTCGATTGTCTTCCTGCCTTGGTTTTAAATCACGTGATTCATATTTTCAGAGTTAGAGCTATCAGTCAGACCTTGCCTTTGGATTTTTTCACGCCTTCTCTTCCAGAAAGTTAGTGGTGCTCATGCGTCTTCTCTATGCCGATCCTCCAAATACTTTGTCACTAGTTTCTCAACTTCTTCAACCCCTGCCGTTTC
This sequence comes from Oreotragus oreotragus, assembly GCA_006410675.1. Classification (NCBI taxonomy): domain Eukaryota; kingdom Metazoa; phylum Chordata; class Mammalia; order Artiodactyla; family Bovidae; genus Oreotragus; species Oreotragus oreotragus. Next base: position 59,178 of record SJYX01001906.1, read on the forward strand.
AGCTGCATTTACTTTGCTCCCAAGCACCAGAGCCTCAGTTTGACTCTGGTATCTTTATGAATTTCTCCCCCTCCAAAATCTTCAACATATAGTTTGAATCTCTTGCACTTTCAATACAACTTTTGCTTCACTCTTAACAAAACTCATTTATTTAAAAAAAGTTATTATTTTGGCAAAGTTATGATGCATATTTAAAAATGTTAAATAATGTACAATTTTATGAGTTAAGGGAAACAATTTTATGAGTTAAGAGAAACATTTTCTGTTTCTCATATCTATTAGCAAATGTTAAAATATGTATTTTTCTATAAATAAATTGATATTAGTACTTCTTGATTTTTACTTATTAGATGTTATCTATAAATTATTTCTTTAGATATATGAAAACTTAGGATTTAGTCTTTTGACCATCCCCACCTTATACAAAAAAATCTTTCCAAGATAGTTCTGATTTAAATTTCACTAGATTATTATTCAGTGTTTGAAACAGTTTACCTTTGTCAATATTTATAGATGATTCATGCAAAATAGCATACTTTTATTTCTTTGCTGCCTTTTTGTTTGACTTGAAATTAATTGTATTATTTTATGTATTTGGACAGTTCTCAATTAAAATGTTCTTTGAGTTGAATATATTTCTTTTTAATATTTTCAAATACATTAGTTCTTTTATCATCTTTAGTTCTCTTTCAGAAATCTCTCCTATAGCTTTTTATCCTGCCCTCAAATCAAGATTGCCTGGAGAAATACCAACAACCCCTGATAAACAGATGATACCACTCTAGTGGCAGAAAGAAAAGAGGAACTAAAAAGCTTCCTGATGAAGGTGAAAGAGGAGCATGAAAAAGCTGGCTTTAAACTCAATATGCAAAAAATGAAGATCATGGCACCTGGTCCCATCACTTCATGGCAAATACATGGGGGAAAACTGGAAATATTGACAGATTTTATTTTCTTGGGTTCCAAAATCACTGTGGATGATGACTGCAGCCATGAATTAAAAGATGCTTGCTCCTTGGAAGGAAAACTTTGACAAAACTAGCCAGTATTAAAAAGCAAAGAAATCACTTTGCCAACAAAGGCTCATATAGTCAAAGCTATGCTGTTTCCAGTAGTCATGCCAGATTTGAGAGTTGGATCATAAAGAAGGCTGGGCACTGAAGAATTGATGCTTTCAAAATGTGATGCTGGAGAAGACTCTTGAGAGTTCCTTGGACAGCAAGAAGATCAAACCAGTCAATCCTAAAGGAAATCAGTCCTGAATATTCATTGGAAGGAATGATGCTGATGCTAAAACTCCAATACTCTGGCCACCTGATGTGAACAACCATCTCAATGGAAAAACCCCTGATGCTGGGAAAGATTAAGGGCAGGAGGAGAAGGGATGACAGAGGTTGAGATGGTCAGATGACATCACCCACTCAATGAACATGAGTCTGAGCAGTCTCCATGAGATAGTGAAGGAGAGGGAAGTCTGGCATACTGCTGGTCATGGGGTCTCAAAGAGTTGGGTAGGACTTAGTGACTGAACAACAACAAACGAATTGATTACTTCTATAGGCTTCCCTGCACTAGAGGTAAAGAGCCCGGCAGCCCATGCAGGAGACATAAGAGATGCAGGTTCAATCCCTGGGTCGGAAAGACCCTTTGGAGAAGGGAATGGCAACCTACTCCAGTATTCTTGCCTGGGGAAGCCCATGGCCAGAGGAGTCTGGCAGGCTACAGTCTGGGTCACAAAGAGTCAGATATGACTGAAGCGACTTAGCACACATAAGCATGCAAGGCAAATTCTGCACAGCTGCTGTGTTGGAACTTATGTCTTAAAAATATTCATTTTCCATTAGCTTAGTGGAGTTTTTGAAAATGACCAAAGCTACATGAGAATGCCAATCTTTTATCTTTATCAAAAATTCAAGTTCACTCATCAAACTGATGATGGCATTTACTTTCTTGGCCTAATTGTATACTTCCAGTCATAGGTATTTTAGCTATTATCCCCACATCTCAAACCATTCCATGAGAGTCATTTAGTGATTTAAATCTTCAGCATCATTAATTTACCACCATGTACCCATTGTCAATTCTGAAAATAGAATGCTTCATCCCTCCCAAAACACCTCACCCAACCGATTTTCCTCTTGTCACAAAGTATTGCTAGAAAAAGTGAAACCACATGATCAAATTGTATTCCAAATCTGTGATTACAACAGAGTTTCTTTTTTTGGTAATCTTTATTTTTCCTATATAGTCAAAGTCCTAAAGCAGCAGCTAATTTTTTTCTAGGCTTCTAACACTGTCCAAACAACTCTAATCATCACTTCATTGCTTCTGCAAATGAGTGGAGACAATGACAAAAATTCCCACGTTTATTCTCCACAATGCTTTCTCTTCTACCTTGTTATTTTCAAAGTATAGCAGCCTTTCCTTCCTTATCCTAATGCCACTCTTTGTGCCAAAGGCTCCATTTCATCCTACTTTCTCCTGTTTCACTTTTTATTCTTTCTCACTCTGGTGTCTGCAGTAAGTCCCAGAATGTTTGGATCCATTCTACATTAAAAGACAAAGCAAGAATAAAACCTTAATTTAGATGACTATTCCTTCAGTTTGCTGCCATATCTCTCCTCTTTTCACTATGGGCTACTTTTCTAGTTAAGAGTATTCTACATTATTCATTAAATCTATCCCTATAAAATCTTTTTTCTAGCCAGTACTTCAATAGAATTCACTTTCAAAAATAAGCAACAAGTGGTTTCAGTGATTTATTTTTCTTTCTACACCTATCTTAATATTTATACAGGACTTAAAATTATTCATTACAAACCCTTCTGGAAGCTCCTTCCTCCTTTGGCTTCTGTACCATTACATTCTCTTTGCTTTCTTCCACTATTTGGGTGTATTCCTTGCTTGCTATCTTTAATACTCTTTCCTGATCATTGGAAACATATTTCAATGTTCATTCTTCAACCTATTTTGAATTATTCCTCAATAGCACTTTTTTCTCTTGATATTGGGTTTTCCAATCACTTCAGTCAGTCAGTTAGCTCAGTCACTCACTCGTGTCCAACTCTTTGTGAATCCATGGACTGCAGCATGCAGGCCTCCCTGTCCATCACCAACTCCCGGAGCCTACTCAAACTCATGGCCATTGAGTCGGTGATGGATCCAACCATCTCAGCCTCTGTCAGCACCTTCCCTTCCACCCTCAGTCTTTCCCAGCATCAAGGTCTTTTCAGATGAATCAGTTCTTCACATCAGGTGGCCAAAGTATTGGAGTTTCAGCTTCAGCATCAGTCCTTCCAATAAATATTCAGGACTGATTTCCTTAACAATGGAACAGTTGGATCTCTTTGCAGTCCAATGGACTCTCAGGAGTCTTCAACACCATTGTTCAAAAGCATCAGTTCTTAGGTGCTCATCTTTCTTTATAGTCCAACTCTCACATCCATACATGACTACTGGAAAAACCATAGCTTTGACTAGATGGACCTTTGTTGCCAAAGTAATGTCTCTGCTTTTTCATATGATGTCTAGGTTGGTCAATGACTTCAGCAGTCACTTAAATGAAATGACTTCAGAAGTTACATTTCAATCACCAGTTTCTCCTCCAGGTTTCATTGCTGCACTTGTAGCTTTCTGTTAGATGATGGGAAAGATTTCTGGTATTCATGCATCAATATGTCCAAAACTGAATTTGTTGAATTTCCCTCCACATCATCTGGACTTCATCTTGCCGTTTCCTTAGTTTTTTTTTTTTTTTTTTTTA
>SJYX01001906.1:63554-77654 GCA_006410675.1 Oreotragus oreotragus
GCTTATTTAACTTCTATGCAGAGTACATCATGAGAAACGCTGGGCTGGAAGAAGCACAAGCTGGAATCAAGATTGCTGGGAGAAATATCAATAACCTCAGATATGCAGATGACACCACCCTTACGGCAGAAAGTGAAGAGGAACTAAAAAAACCTCTTGATGAAAGTGAAATAGGATACTGAAAAAGTTGGCTTAAAGCCCAACATTCAGAAAGCTAAGATCATGGCATTTGGTCCCATCATTTCATGGCAAATAGATGGGGAAACAGTGGAAACAGTGTCAGACTGTATTTTTTGGAGCTCCAAAATCACTGCAGATGGTGATTGCAGCCATGAAGTTAAAAGACGCTTATTCCTTGGAAGGAAAGTTATGACCAACCTAGATAGCATATTGAAAAGCAGAGACATTACTTTGCCAACAAAGGTCTGTCTAGTCAAGGCTATGGTTTTTCCAGTAGTCGTGCATGAATGTGAGAGATGGACCGTGAAGAAAGCTGAGCACTGAAGAATTGATGCTTTTGAACTGTGGTGTTGGAGAAGACTCTTGAGAGTCCCTTGGACTGCAAGGAGATCCAACCAGTCCATCCTAAAGGAGATCAGTCCTGGGTGTTCATTGGAAAAACTGATGCTGAAGCTGAAACTCCAATACTTTGGCCAGCTCATGCAAAGAGTTGACTCATTGGAAAAGACCCTGATGCTGGGAGGGATTGGGGGCAGGAGGAGAAGGGAATGACAGAGGTTGAGATGGCTGGATGGCATCACTGACTCCATGGACATGAGTTTGGGTAAACTCTGAGAGTTAGTCATGGACAGGGAGGCCTGGCGTCCTGCGATTCCTGGGGTCACAAACAGTCGGACCTGACTGAGCGACTGAGGTGAACTGAACTTAACTATTCCCCAAAACTTCACACTAAAATTCATAATATGAGCATATGTATATTTATGAAATAAACATAATATGCATTATTATAACATTTTGCATCCTAAATAATGGACAGTTTTAGCATCATATAGCATTGGATTATTTTTACAAAAATAAATTTTTTTTCCCTGGCAGTATGTCTGATCTGATTGATTAGTTTGACATTGAAAACTGGCTGTTACATGTGGGTTACATTTTGGACATTTTTTTCTAAAATAAAAGATAAATCTGAAATTTGAACATTTTAATAAACATTTTTATGGAATATGATAAAAGTATTTTATTTAAAAAATTTCAGATTGTAAAATTATATTGAAGTTAATACTATTTTTACTTCCTCAGGAGTTTCTGGCTATATAGATTTGAATGTTGTGTATCTAAGTAAAAATATAGCAAATATAACTATATATATGGTTATATAGCAAATATAATTACATTAGTTATTTTATATGTTTCAATAAAATATTTTTGATATTTCTTCCAAAATGAGAAAGAAAATGACCCAAATACAATGTTCTCAATTGCTTTCTTTCAATCAAGTTGAAGGAGGACCTAGTAAACTTGTAACTATTGTCATTAAAAATAAATTTTAGAACAAGTATTATTTATTTTGAATATAAAAAACAAAGAAGCTCAAGAATCCCCACTGATAGCAAATTTCCTTTCCCATCATTTTTATTTATATAAACAAGATATTTTAATGTTTACATCTGTAGATAGCAACAAAATAAAAACAAAACAGAAAGGGAGCAAAACTGATGCCGAAACTATCTCATTTTAGATTTAAGTAATATGCATTGGTAACAATCCAAACTAGTTGAAAGAAAAATCTTTTTGTCTTATTTATAGATCCAGTTCAAAAAATCTTTGTGCAAATAATCCTAACATTTATATGGAACAATAAATGTTGAGCACTTATAACATTAGTATTCTTAGAAGCTGCTAGCAATACAGGCATGAATCTCTGTTCTAGGTTGATTAAGTCTGGCTAGAATTACAAATGGCAACCCACTCAGAAAAGAAAAATCTTTTTGTCTTATTTATAGATCCAGTTCAAAAAATCTTTGTGCAAATAATCCTAACATTTATATGGAACAATAAATGTTGAGCACTTATAACATTAGTATTCTTAGAAGCTGCTAGCAATACAGGCATGAATCTCTGTTCTAGGTTGATTAAGTCTGGCTAGAATTACAAATGGCAACCCACTCAGGTACTCTTGCCTGGAAAATCCCATGGACAGAGGAGCCTGGTAGGCTGCAGTCCATGGGGTCGCTGGAGTCAGATATGATTAAGCAACTTCACTTTGACTTTTCACTTTCATGCACTGGAGAAGGAAATGGCAACCCACTCCAGTATACTTGCCTGGAGAATCCCAGGGACAGAGGAGCCTAGTGGGCTGCCATCTATGGGGTCACACAGAGTCGGACACAACTGAAGCGATTTAGCAGCAGCAGCAGAATTACAGATATGGAAATTACAAGTAGCCGAGACCATGTGTAACTAGTATCCTTTTGATCAAAAAAAAAAAGAATTAAACTTGTCTTTGAAAACTACTGAAAAATTTGGAAAAGAAAGAGATTTGAAGAAGAGGGAAGACTAATCCCACAAGAGCTATTTATCATGGACACCACTGTGGGGTGTGCAGAATGCTTTGGGAGACTGTGAGACAGCGAGATTAAAGTGAAAGGAAGTTTTTGGTCTAAGAAAACAAATCATCTGAAATGCTGTCTTTGTGTGGTTTTTACAGGGGTGAGCAAAGTTGACTTGGGTTGTACTAAGAAAAAGAAAACAACATTTACAACCACAAAAGAGAGTGTAAAAATTCAAACTGGCATGACGAAATCAAGAGTTTTGGAAATGGTTCATAATTCAGTTTCACTCATATCACTCAACCCAGTAGAATCAAAATTTCTCTTTCTTTCCTCCTTCCTTCCTTCTTGCTTTACTTTCTTTCATTCTTTTCTTTTTAATTCATTGGTGTCTTTCCCTTTGGAGTCTCTAAATAGCATATTTATGGTTGAATACTGGAGTGGGTTGCCATTTCCTTCTCCAGGGGATCTTCCTCACCCAGGGACTGAACTCATGTCTCCTCCACTGGCGGGCATATTCTTTACCACTGAGCTACCAGAAAAGCTCAAGAAGGATGCTGTGTATATGCACTTGAGTTTGTTTTTCTCCTGCTTACCTGTCTTATGTCAATTTAACTAGTAGGCCAACCAAAGACCCAAGAAGGAAATAAGGACAAAACTTCTGCCCGTGAAAGTGTTCAGTGTCACTAATCTTCAGAGAAATTAAAATCCAAGGTGCTATTCTTTTACTACCTCACCTCGGGTACAATCAGTTCAGTTCACTTCAGTCGCTCAGTCGTGTCTGACTCTGTGACCCCATGGACTGCAGCATGACAGGCCTCCCTGTCCATCATCAACTCCCGGAGTTTACTCAAACACATGTTCATTGAGTCAGTGACGCCATCTAACCATCTCATCCTCTGTCATTCCCTTCTCCTCCCCACTTCAATTTTTCCCAGCATTGGGGTCTTTACCAATGGGTCCAGTTCTTTGCAATCAAGTGGCCAAACTATTGGAGTTTCAGCTTCAAAATTAGTCCTTCCAATGAATATTCAGGACTGATTTCCTTTAGGATGGACTGCTTGGATCTCCTTGCAGTCTAAGGGACTCTCAAGAGTCTTCTCCAATACCACAGTGCTCAGCTTTCTTTATAGTCCAATGCTCACATCCATGCATGACTACTGGAAAAACCATAGCTTGACTAGACAAACCTTTGTTGGCAGAGTAATCTCTCTGCTTTCTAATATGCCACCTAGGTTGGTCACAACTTTCCTTCCAAGGAGTAAGCATCTTCTAATTTCATGGCTGCAGTCACCATCTACTGTGATTTTGGAGCCCAAAAATACAAAGTCTACCACAGTTTTCTGATCTATTTGCCATGAAATGATGGGACCAGATGCCACGGTCTTAGTTTTCTGAATGTTGAGCTTTGAGTCAACTTTTTCCCTCTCCTCTTTCACTTTCATCAAGAGCCTCTTTAGTTCTTCTTCACTTTCTGCCATAAGGGTGGTGTCATCTGCATATCTGAGGTTATTGATATTTCTCCCACCAATTTTGATTCCATCTTATGCTTCATCCAGGCCAGCATTTCTCATGATGTATTCTGCATATAAGTTAAACAAGCAGGCTAACAATATATTTCCTTGACCTATTCCTTTTCCTATTTGGAACCAGTCTGTTGTTCCACGTCCAGTTCTAACTGTTGCTCCCTGGCCTGCATACAGATTTCTCAGGAGGCAACCACCAATCTTGATTCCATCTTATGCTTCATCCAGCCCAGCGTTTCTCATGATGTATTCTGCATATAAGTTAAACAAGCAGGCTAACAATATATTTCCTTGACGTACTCCTTTTCCTATTTGGAACCAGTCTGTTGTTCCACGTCCACTTCTAACTGTTGCTCCCTGGCCTGCATACAGATTTCTCAGGAGGCAGGTCAGGTGGTCTGGTATTCCCATCTCTTTCAGAATTTTCCAGTTTATTGTGATCCACACAGTCAGGTCTTTGGCATAGTCAATAAAACAGAAATAGATGTATTTCTAGAACTCTCTTGCTTTTTAAATGATTCAGCAGATGTTGGCAATTTGATCTCTGGTTCCTCTGCCTTTCTGAAACCAGCTTGAACATCTGAAAGTTCACGGTTCAAGTATTGTTGAGGCCTGGCTTTGAGAATTTTGAGCATTACTTTATTAGCGTGTGAGATGAGTGCAATTGTGTTGTAGGATTTTAGGTTTTGAACTAGCTCAACTGGAATTTCATCACCTCCACTAGCTTTGTTCCTATTGATACTTCCTAAAGCTCACTTGATTTTACATTCCAGGATGTCTGGCTCTAGGTGAGTGATCACACCATTGTGGTTATCTGGGTCATGAAGATCTTTTTTGTATAGTTCTTCTGTGTATCCTTGCCACCTCTTCTTAAACCTTCTGCTTCTATTAGGTCCATACCATTTCTGTCTTTAATGAGCCCATCTTTGAATGAAATGTTCCCTTGGTATCTCTAATTTTCTTGAAGAGATCTCTAGTCTTTTCCATTCTATTGTTTTCCTCTATTTCTTTGCAGCGATCACTGAGGAAGCTTTCTTATCTCCCCTTGCTATTCTTTGGAACTCTGCATTCAGATGCTTATGTTTTTCCTTCTCTCCTTTGCTTTCACTTCTCTTCTTTTCACAGATATTTGTAAGTTCTCCTCAGACAGCCATTTTTCTTTTTTGCATTTCTTTTTCTTGGGGATAGTCTTGATCTCTATCTCCTGTACAATGTCACGAACCTCCATCCATAGTTCATCAGGCACTCTATCAGATCTAGTCCCTTAAACCTATTTCTCATTTCTACTGTAAAATCATACAGGATTTGATTTAGGTCATACCTGAATGGTCTAGTGGTTTTCCCTACTTTCTTTAAGTCTGAATTTGGCTATAAGGATAACAATGGCTATTCTCAAAAGAAAAAAAAAAGGACAATAAATATTGATGAGGATATGGTTACTGGAATTCTTATACACTGATTTTGGGAGCATAAAAATTTTAATAACTATGGATACCAGTATGGAGGTTCCTCAGGAAAAAAACTAAAAATAAAGTTGCCTTATGATCTAACAACCCAACTCCTGGGCATATATCTAGTCATAACTTTAATTCAAAAAGATACATTCACTCCTGTGTTCATAGTAGCACTATTTACAATAGTCAAGACTGTCTATTATTATTGTATACCCACAAAGTAGAGTGATATACAGCTTTTATAAATGATTGCTATAATTATTGATATAGAATGTTATTTACTATTTTCTGTTTAGTAAAAATATCAAAATTTATGAGTACACTTATAAAGTGGATGTATGTGTGTCTATTTGCTTAGAATAACATCTAGAATAATATAAATGTTACCAAGACTAAAACTGAATTCCTCTTCTTGGCTGACATACCATGGAATGTTGTATTCTAACTTTAAGAATTCAAATATAAAAAGCAATGCCCTAACATTGGTTAAAATTAATTGAATATTTGGACTATACTAGAAGATCTAGCTATATGGATTAAACATTACCACTAAAAAATATAAATATTTTCAAATACCAAGCTTTCTCTTTTCTATAAATATTCAGATAAAAACTAAATTTCTGATACATTGTGAAATTTTTACTTTTAAGTGTGAGCCTATATATAGAAACAATTATCAGTAGGCTAATTTTATCATCAAGTGTTATATATCTATCAGATGCTTGGTACTTTTCTAGGTGCTAAGAATAAAAAAATGGACATTACTTATTTAGCAGTAAGCAAAGCCCAGATATATTTCACACTATACTACAATGGGAAAGTTGCTCATACAGACTTATAATAGTTATGATTCATATAACATTCCATGTGCACTTCACACATATCTCATTTCTGATGATGACTCTGCCCAATAGGTAGGAAATAATATTTAGCAATCATAAAATTGGAGTTCAGAATTTCGGTACTTTGCTTAATTTCACAGGCTGTTAAGTATTAAGGCAATAATTTTAATCTAGATCTTCAAATTAAATCTCACACATACACATATTTAATTAAAGTTTTATCTGTATTCCCGGAAATGACTACTGTTAATTTTAATGAATGAAAAGTATTTGGAAGATTAGTTGCACATTGTATACTCAGATTGGTATTGATACATCTTTTCTTTGTATCTTCAACATAAAAGTTTAAAATGTCAATGTGAAATAATTATCTAAGGTCTTTAATAGTCAGAAATAAATGCAAGAATTTGTTTTTCTTTTTCTTTTCTTTTAACACTACAGCTTGTGACTCCATTGTGCCATGACTGTACTCCCATTATAAAACCTATAACATTTTCTTGAAGTTGTTTTTAATGTCAGCTCTGTGAGGATAGGGGTTATTTCATATAATCTTTTTATTTTCTCTATTCTCTAGATTACATTCTAGCACATACAATAAGCTCAAAAGTTGTTTGTTAAACAATTGAATGGATGCTTCAGATCTTAACATTATTGTATGTCAGAAACTAAAGACATAGTGAGTTACATTATGTCTAGTTAATCTTCAAATTTCATACTTTATAAAGAGAAACCTAAAACTGCTGCTGCTTGAAAGATTTTGCTTGATTTACCATTGAAAGTTTTATTTCATAGTTAACTGTATTTAGTAATTTTATCTTCATTTTGTTTTTTTCATCTGTACTTCTTGGGTAAGTTATTACAAATATTTTATATATTGGAAAATAACATGAAATATATTCATTTCATTCATTCACATACATTCATATATTATATTCATTATAATGTAGATATTAGTGTATGCTGCTGCTGCTGCTAAGTCACTTCAGTCGTGTCCGACTCTGTGTGACCCCATAGACGGCAGCCCACCAGGCTCCCCCATCCCTGGGATTCTCCAGGCAAGAACACTGGAGTGGGTTGCCGTTTCCTTCTCCAATGCATGAAAGAGAAAAGTAAAAGTGAAGTCGCTCAGTCTGTCCGACTGTTAGCGATCCCATGGACTGCAGCCCACCAGGCTACTCCGTCCATTGGATTTTCCAGGCAAGAGTACTGGGGTGGGGTGCCATTGCCTTCCCCGGATATTAGTGTATATCATAGTCAAATCATGACTCTAATAGGCCAACTACAATTGAAATTGAATTAGTCTATTAAATCCCCTTGAATTAATATTTACAAGGGGAAAACAGTGTAGCTGTGAGCACATTTCTGTGGATTCATATGACACTCTTAACCTAATTGGTAATTGAAAATGCAGTTACAAATATATTTCCTAGGAGATTGTAGTTTGGAAACACATTGCAAAATATAATCCTTAATTGTCATCATTGCTTAAGTGGCAATCCAGTGTATAGTGTATGCCAACATATAGTTTTTCCTGTAAGTAAACCCTGGAAAAAGTAATTTTATTGACCTAAAAGCAGTATATATCCATAAGGCCAGAATTTTTTTTTCAAAGATGTGTTCAGGGAACACTGAAGAGATTAAATTTAAAACTCCTCTTAAATGGTTCATGGAATGGCATTAATAGCTAGTCCAAAGGGACTTATACTAATCTACTTTCTTGGCTAAAACTAAGGATTTAATGAAAGTGATCTTATTAAAGGGTGAATAAAATAGAGTTTATTTTTGCAATGTTTTGGTAGGAAATACTGCTATAGGTGATGTAACAAAACTACACCAGGTCTCTTATGTGGTATTTTCACAATACAAGTTAAGAAACAGATATATTTGCTTGCAGAGCCACAAGGAATTTGATTTTTGCCTTAAAAAAATACCACAGGCAGAAGCGAGCTAGTTTGCGGTTCCCCTTTTTCTAGTGACAAATGGGAATTATGGGCTCCAGGGCATTCTAAGCCTCTGTGAAACACTTCTCCCTGCATCTAGTTGCAAAAATAGAGTAACATCTTACATAACTGGAATGAAGGGACCTGCTCATTTCTGCTGCTTCAGTCCCTCTATTGAATCCCTTTCTATTCTCCTGAATTCTGCTCCATCTCAAGTGACATTCTTTTTATTTCTGCATCATGCTGTGCTCTGCTCTACCTCAGGATTTCAGCACAAGCCTTTCCCTCTGCCTGGAATTTCTTTACCAGTTCTTTGAAAGGTTGATTCCCTTCTCTGTATTCAGGTCTTATTAATAAATTAAATGTTAGCTCCTCATTAATTTTGACCACTGAACTTTTACCAGTTGTTGTCACACTGTCATTAACTCTATCATCAAATCTTTTTTTTTTCCTTGATGATTTTTCACACTTGATACTGATTTATTTGTATGTTGTTGTATGTTATTCTCCATACCTCCCTTCTTACCATCCAGGGACCAGTACCATAGTTAACACATAGTTGGTGATTTATAAATATTTATACATTTAAGGGATTGGATTGCTTAAGATCTTTATAATTTTTTTGGTAGCAGTGTAATTTTGAGGAAGAATCAAATCATTGAAAGAAAGGAAGGAAGGAAGGAAGGAAGAAGCCCTATTAGCTACATACTGGCCACACCCAAGAAGTGTGTGGCTCGGCTCATATTCTCACACTGTGTATGCATGCTAAGACATATTCAACTCTGCAGTTCTATGAACTGCAGCCCACCAGGCTTCTCTGTCTATGGAATTCTCCAGGCAAGAATACTGGAGTGGGTTGCCATGCCCTCCTTCAGGAGATCTTCCCTGACCCAGGGATTGAACCCACGTCTCTTATATTTCCTTCATCCTCAGGTGAGTCCTTTACCACCAGTGCCGTCTGGGAAGCCAATTCCCACACTGTATACAAAGTATATCTACTATAAGGAAAACTGACACCTATGATAATAAACTTGAGATAGACAAGGTATTCAAATGAAAAAACAAAAAATTAATTATATTCAGTATACTACTGCATCCTCACGTCCCATGTAAACACATCACATTACATGTAGTATTGATCTTCCCTGTTGTGAAGTACTTAATGCATAGTAGATGTTCAGTAAATTTTTCCTGAATGCATGAATTTAATAATTCTAAAATTTTAATCTGGGAAACAATCAAATAAATTTTATAAAAATTTACTAACCACAAGAATTGAGGCAAAAAGTATTTCTGATTAACTTGATCAGTTGGAAAATGCATTTTACTACTTCAATCTCAAAAAATACTGTAAATAGAAGTAGTATTGTGATTTTCAGTGCTATCCTAGTTATGTTGGTTATAAATAAAGTATATTTAAAGCAGAAAACATGAATCAATATCATCAGAACAACATTTCTTCTGTGTTAAAGAGGTGTGTTAAGTCGAATTGAATTCAGTTTAAAACCCAGTTCTGGTAATATTGGCTGGGCCTCTGGGCAACTACATAGAGCCTCTAAGCCAGAATCTGTTCATTTAGAAAAGCAATAATACCACACCTGGTTTGTGTGATTATCTAGAAATGGTTGCAAAATCTCAATGCTCTAGGATGATTCCTTAGAATCTTAAGGCTTGTGATGTTGAAAATATTGTCAATATCGACACACTTAAAGAACCTGGCAGTTTAATGAGAGACTTAATAGATAGCAATGTTATGACAAATAATTGATAATTTTAAAACTAATGTTGTGNTGCAGTTCTATGAACTGCAGCCCACCAGGCTTCTCTGTCTATGGAATTCTCCAGGCAAGAATACTGGAGTGGGTTGCCATGCCCTCCTTCAGGAGATCTTCCCTGACCCAGGGATTGAACCCACGTCTCTTATATTTCCTTCATCCTCAGGTGAGTCCTTTACCACCAGTGCCGTCTGGGAAGCCAATTCCCACACTGTATACAAAGTATATCTACTATAAGGAAAACTGACACCTATGATAATAAACTTGAGATAGACAAGGTATTCAAATGAAAAAACAAAAAATTAATTATATTCAGTATACTACTGCATCCTCACGTCCCATGTAAACACATCACATTACATGTAGTATTGATCTTCCCTGTTGTGAAGTACTTAATGCATAGTAGATGTTCAGTAAATTTTTCCTGAATGCATGAATTTAATAATTCTAAAATTTTAATCTGGGAAACAATCAAATAAATTTTATAAAAATTTACTAACCACAAGAATTGAGGCAAAAAGTATTTCTGATTAACTTGATCAGTTGGAAAATGCATTTTACTACTTCAATCTCAAAAAATACTGTAAATAGAAGTAGTATTGTGATTTTCAGTGCTATCCTAGTTATGTTGGTTATAAATAAAGTATATTTAAAGCAGAAAACATGAATCAATATCATCAGAACAACATTTCTTCTGTGTTAAAGAGGTGTGTTAAGTCGAATTGAATTCAGTTTAAAACCCAGTTCTGGTAATATTGGCTGGGCCTCTGGGCAACTACATAGAGCCTCTAAGCCAGAATCTGTTCATTTAGAAAAGCAATAATACCACACCTGGTTTATGTGATTATCTAGAAATGGTTGCAAAATCTCAATGCTCTAGGATGATTCCTTAGAATCTTAAGGCTTGTGATGTTGAAAATATTGTCAATATCGACACACTTAAAGAACCTGGCAGTTTAATGAGAGACTTAATAGATAGCAATGTTATGACAAATAATTGATAATTTTAAAACTAATGTTGTATTTCAATGTTACTGAAATATCAAGAAATCACAGCAAATACTAGTTCAGGCTTCCCAGGTGGCATTAGTGGCAAAGAGCTTGCTGACCAATGCAGGAGACATAAGAGATGCAGGTTCAGTCCCTGAGTAGGGAAGGTCCCCTAGGAGAGGGCATGGCAATCCGCTCTAGTATTCTTGCCTGGAAAATCTGATGGACACTGGAGCCTGGTGGGCTACGGTCCATAGAGTTGCGAAGAGTCAGACATGACTGAAGCAACTTAATACACAAGTACTAGCTTATGCTTAAGTTTTCAGACTCCTCAATGTAAAGCAACTATACTCCAGTAAAAGTTAATTAAAAAAAAATAAAATAGATAACCAACAAAGNGGGCTACGGTCCATAGAGTTGCGAAGAGTCAGACATGACTGAAGCAACTTAATACACAAGTACTAGCTTATGTCTAAGTTTTCAGACTCCTCAATGTAAAGCAACTATACTCCAGTAAAAGTTAATTAAAAAAAAATAAAATAGATAACCAACAAAGACTTATTGTACAGCACAGGAAACTCTGCTCAGTATTCTGTAATAACCTAAGTGGGAAAAGAATTTGAAAAAGAATTGATACATGCATAAACTTTGGACGTGGCACTAGTGGTAAAGAACTTGCCTGCCAATGCTAATGCAAGAGACATAAGAGATGTGGGATACATGTACGATATATACCTGAATCATTCTGCTATACACCTGAAACTAACACATTTTTTAATCAACTATACTTCAATATAAAGTTAAAAATTTTTTAATTTCAAATTCCAAGAGAACCAATCAATAACTTCATAACTCTTATCATTTTCTAAAGTTTTGGTACCACACACATCATTGCTAGGAAGCAAAACCTAGATGCCACTTGTGTGCAAAATAACTCATGATGGGATTCTGAAGAGTGTAGCAAAAGTTTCCCAACCCCCAAAATATCACTCACTGACTCTGGGACTCCAATCCCCTAATATTACCAAGAGAAAATATTCCAGTTTTGTTGTTAAATGCAAATTAAGGAGTTATAAGTCTGAACCATATGAAGTTACTATTCTGTGTCAAAACCAAACATAAACAATTTAATTTGGTTAAATTTTCATATTTAATCTACAACCAGACATTAACATCTTTTGAGAAAGCACTTGCCAGATTATCTACCCAGTAGGAAATAAAGGAAGTGTATGCCAGGATTGGGGAATGAAGAGATGGAAAAAGGAGTTCTAAAAGTTCAGATTCAGGTAATAGAATTTCCATATAATGCATATCATTAAATGGAAATATAATGGAATAACATGGTTTATGATGAGTTACAAAGAGGAGCAAAAGCAAGTTAAGATATTTTTAAAGAAAAAGTAAATCAAGAAGACAGATTCTGAAGGTGATTAGTTCTTAGCCAGACGTGACATTTCTGGTGTCATTCATCAGAATTTAATGAATTTATCTTTGAAGAATCTGTCAGATAAAAAGAATACCACAATTTCCTCAGCATTAGGGTATATGTGTTAAGCTGAATCTTCACACATGCACACACACACACACACACACACACACACACGCACAAATAACCTCACAAACCTGATTTAGAAAGACATAGTAATTTTTGCCTGTTGAAGCTTACTAAAAACAGCAAGTTATGATTAATATCAATGATTCATATTTTTACAGAAATAAATTTATATATCTACACTGAGGTCAGATATTTCTTTTCTCCATTTAATTCCCTGGAACTTCCCCATTCCAGTTATCACATACAAACAAATAAAATCTCCTTAATAGACATTATTTTAAAAGTGAGCAAAAGTACCACTGGATTGAAGTTAATCATAATTAAAAAGTTAGAGTAAACCAAATTTTGAACAGCTTTCCTCAGTTTAGTGATAAACTTTTGTTTTGCTCTTATTTCAATTCAATATGATATCTTAAAAAATAAACATTTTATAATGTTCTCAATGATCTATTTTTTCTTTCAGAGTTACCAGTACAATTCCCCTTCTTTCTATCTAGTCATGCAACTTTCTGTCCTTCTGCTAAAGTCAAAATTGAAGGCTGGAGGGTAGATATATCTGCCCTGGGCAAATACAGTCAATGTTTCTTCCACAAACACAGACTCCCATGACAACCAAACAGAAAGGAGGGGGGAAATGAGAAGCCAGGGATATTAAATTTCTCTTAGACCCACCACCTGATTCTCATTTGACCCACAGTCTGGGTCTTATTAAGCCCAGATCTCTTTTATTCCCACAGCGTTTTACGAGCGGTGCATATGGAATCCTAAAGATTCATACTTTTCCATGTTACTGAACAAGGATGCTAGCAAGGCAAGAGAGTACTTGTGAAGCCGTTTTATCTCCATCTTCTTTACAATGTTGGTTTCTTCTGCAGAGACTATCAACTCCAGCTGTGTGAGAGGACACCTGTCTAACAGAACAAGCCTTAGATTACTAATTCATTTCACATGGGTCACCAAACTGATATCAAATAGCAGTAGCTCTTGTTTATTACCAGCTTAGATCAGATTCAAACTGGAGGCTCAAAGCTAAAAGACTTAACCTCCAGCCCCTTTACCCTGGGTCATTTCCAATCTGTCTCTGGGGCACTTTTAATTAATGACAGAATGAAAAGGATTATAAATTCCAGCATTCCCATATACCATCCGTTATGGATGTCCAACTCACTAACAGCTAAGAAGGTTTTCCATTAACTTGTATTTGTTCATGTGATTGTACGTGCACAAACCAAATTAGGTGGTGGCAAGAGGAGGCAATTGTTTTGAAAATTCAGGCTAAAATAGAAATATTTCAACTGAGGTTTGGGAATTTACCTTTTGAGATTGGAGAATTCTGCCAGATGATGTCCTTGCATTAAATTTAACTTTGCATGTGCTGAAGCCAAAGGGCAAAGGAAAGGAGAAAGTGCAGGTGATTATCCAGAGTATTTTTTTTTTCATTGTTTTCTTCTTTCTTTATTTTTATTTTATTTTATTTTATTTTTGTATTTATTTATTTTTTTACA
>SJYX01001906.1:94962-158029 GCA_006410675.1 Oreotragus oreotragus
CCAGACCACCTGACCTGCCTCTTGAGAAACCTATATGCAGGTCAGGAAGCAACAGTTAGAACTGGACATGGAACAACAGACTGGTTCCAAATAGGAAAAGGAGTACGTCAAGGCTGTATATTGTCTCCCTGCTTATTTAACTTATATGCAGGGTACATCATGAGAAATGCAGGGCTGGAAGAAGCACAAGGAGGAATCAAGATTGCCAGGAGAAATATCAATAACCTCAGATATGCAGATGACACCACCCTTATGGAAGAAAGTAAAGAGGAACTCAAAAGCCTCTTGATGAAAGTTAAAGAGGAGAGTGAAAAAGTTGACTTAAAGCTCAACACTCAGAAAACGAAGACCATGGCATCCGGTCCCATCACTTCATGGGAAATAGATGGGGAAACAGTGGAAACAGTGTCAGACTTTATCTTTTTGGTCTCCAAAAATCACTGCAGATGGTGATTGCAGCCATGAACTTAAAAGATGCTTACTCTTTGGAAGAAAAGTTATGACCAACCTAGATAGCATATTGAAAAGCAGAGACATTACTTTGCCAACAAAGGTCTGTTTAGTCAAGGCTATGGTTTTTCCTGTGGTCATGTATGGATGCGAGAGTTGGGCTGTGAAGAAAGCTGAGCACCAAAGAATTGATGCTTTTGAACTGTGGTGTTGGAGAAGACTCTTGAGAGTCCCTTGGACTGCAAGGAGATCCAACCAGTCCATTCTGAAGGAGATCAGTCCTGGGTGTTCTTTGGAAGGAATGATGCTAAAGTTGAAACTCCGTACTTTGGCTACATCATGCAAAGTGTTGATCATTGGAAAAGACCCTGATGCTGGGAGGGATTGGGGGCAGGAGGAGAAGGGGACAACAGAGGATGAGATGGCTGGATGGTATCACCGACTATATGGACATGAGTTTGAGTGAACTCCAGGAATTGGTGATGGACAGGGAGGCCTGGTGTACTGTGATTCATTGGGTCACAAAGAGTCGGCCATGACTAAGCAACTGAACTGAACTGAGAAACATATAATATATTTTTAAAAAATGTACTCAAAATATACATGGTTCATAAAATATTCTCATCTACAGATGTATTTATAAAATAAATGTGTATAAATGAATAGTATGCAACTGACCTACTATTGATCGAATATTCACATTGTTACTTTCCTCCTAGTTCCATATTGGTCATGCACTGGCTTTGAAAGTCTTTTCATTGCAGACACTGTAGAAATTCATCATTTGAGGGGATACAGCTAGAATGAAAGGGAGATAATGTTATTTGGCTTAGCAGTATCAAAAGACACTGAAAAGATTAATAGTTTAGGTTGTTTCAAATAGAAGAGTGAAAACAAACACACTGTCTGGCAAAGTGCAGAATATAGATCTGCTGTGATGCTACTACTTGCTGTAATGAACTATCAACCCCTAAAAGCTGGAAAAGACGTTCAAGATAATGTTGTCGATCTTGTCTTGAAACATGAGAAAACTGCAATGGAGATGACTTAGGTAATTCATTCTAAGTTCATAGTAACTGGATAGAATCAGGCCTAAACCTCTTATTACACAAATTCTAAGGTTTTGTTTGAAATACAGGAGAGATCTTAATAACATATATCATGGCCACAAAGTATTAATACCTTCTATGTATTAGGCAGTTATATGCATTAAAATATCTGCACTATAGATAAATTAGTTTTATAAGAACACTTCATAAAATGAAAAGAAATAGCATTCTTTACTGAAAATGGTAGCATTTTATGAATATAATTTCAGAGTAGTTACCAGTGCAGGGAGGAGGAGGGAGAAGACGAGTGAAAATTATTAATAGATACAACTTACTAGATATAACTTAAAAAGTTACAAGGATGTAAATGTACAGCACAGGGAATATAGCCAATATTTTAGAATAGCTTTATATGAAGCAGAAAGATATTGAATTACTATGTTGTATACTTGGAGCTAATATTGTGTTAACTATATTTCAATTAATTAAGAAAACACCAAATCAAAATTACTCTATTCATTCTCCTCTTTCTCAGTGCTTGTGGTCTCATAACTTCATCTTTTCTTTAAACTTAAGAACTTTTCTTTTTTCTCATCTTTTTTTTTCACCCCCATTTACTCAATTAGAAAAACAGAGGCAATTCAGATAGTTAAGGTGAACATTTTTTTTATTTTCCATTGTTCAAAACCACTTACCCTGACACCTTTCAGAGTCTCTTCCTTTAGTTTAAGACTCCCCTGTGCTCCTTTGTTTGTCTTTTATAAGAAAATTTCCTGAGACTCGCTCTATGCTGTGAAACAAAACCTCTGCAGCTGTACTGATGCCCCAGCAATGCCAAACAGCCCAGGTTATTGTTCTCCTCATTGCTGGGCTCTTGTTCATTTACTGTTTGTATTGAAATGGCCAGAAGGGACCTCCTAGGAGTCCACCTCCAATGCCAGAGCCCTCAACTTCATTCTCAACGTGAGTTATGCCGAGCTACGCACATTGCACAGTAAACAGCCCACAGAAGGCACATCAGTGCCTACTGTGCAACTCTGAAGAATTTTAAATATTCCTGTCTGGTTGCATTTTACACAACACTACCACAATACAGGGCTTCCCAGGTGGTGTGGTGGTAAAGAATCCGTGTGCCAACGCGGGAGAGGCAGAAGACACCTCTGGTTCTATCCCTGGGTTGGGAAGATCCCCTGGAGGAAGAAATGGCAACCCACTCAAACATTCTTCCCTGGAAAATCCCATGGACAGAGGAGGCCGGCGGGCTACAGTCCATGGCGTTGCGAAGAGTCAGACCTGAGAGTGGCAGCAGACACGCACATACAAACCACGATACAAAGAACACATTTGGACATTTCTGAGATGAGGGAAACGGACGTGATGATGGGAAATTAGAAACAGGAGCACTAGCTGCATGAACAAACTACCCTTAGAGAGAAGGAAAATCTAAAAGAAAAAATCAATTAATAACTCAGTCAGTCAGTCTTCCATGCAGATCTTTGTAAAGAAAATGAGGCTATTTTGTCAAAATAATAATCTTGTTTTCTAAGGGCAGTCCTGCTAAAAGTACAGCTTCTCTGGAGAAGCAGCTACATGCTCTCTTTACATAGCTCCATCTGGCTTGCATCACTGCTTGCCCTTATCTTAACTGAATAAGAACTGTCTAATATCCCTCTAAATGAAAGTGATTTTGGGACTCAGTCACATCGCACATTTGACAATCCCTTCCAGATGTGATTATGTAGAACTATCTCTCCTATTTACAATAGGCAAAGGGGGTTGGAGATGTCGCATAGAAAATCACTTTTTCTGGTCCTTCTGGGATTGAAATAGAAAGGTGGTCCATATGACGCTGAATATAGGTGAGTCACATGCTGAGCTTTGCAAAGAGAAGCATTCTCCTGGGCAATGAATAGGAGCCCTGTGTTCCCTTTGATGCTAACGAGACCCTGTGATGAAAACCGCTGTACAAATGCAATAAGCCTTTGTTCACAGCACCGGCAGGTGTTGTTAAAGCCTCCTGTCCTAGCTCTGACAATGTTCCAGAAACCTGACCTGCCACAACCCTGATATTCCCACAATAGGAAGGCCCTGAGCAGAATAGTTAATTGTGCTAGATTGTGCAATTCCATTGTGATACTTAATAGCCAAGGACAACAGATTCTTATGGTTTGATTCTATACTGATAATCAGAGTAGATAAATGGAAGTGTTTGGCATGTGTCTGTGCATGTGTGCATGTGTGTGTATTCTATCTCCACAGATACATACACACACATGTAATCCCCATAATAATGCTGGACTTGGAATCCTATCTATAAATGTAAAGACTATTAAGACATCACATGGTTGCAGTGCGATTTGATGGGATGCTTCTGAGTCAGGTCCAGTGTGAAGTACCTAACTCGTCCCAGATCCAAGATACTCAATTTTAATCTTTGTCAATATTCAGAGCTATTTTTGTACAGCTGAATTAACTATATACAAACACTTGTATATCTAGATTTTTGCTTTCATTATTACCATCTTGAAATACAATATCAAGCTGCTCGAAAATGCTACTGTAAAAGGTTAGCTCATATTAGAGAGGTACAGTCTAGGAATGAAGACAATTACTTAGGAAAATGTAAGGCAAGTAAAGACTTTCAAAACAGATATGCAAATTCAAAGTACAAAAATAGAAATTTCATTGATTTTCTTCTAGAAAAATTGCTTTAGCTGTCACCTAGCCCAAGATGTTTTTCTGAGACAAAGATTTAAATATCTATATTTAAATATGTGTAGCCTTGAAGCTTTGCAAAGTTTGGATCCCACTGACCACCTAGCTGAAGTATTTAGAACCAGAAAGATTTGAGTTCAAATAATTATTTCACCATTTGGTACATATGTGATATCAGACAAGTTATGTATCTGTTTCATTTTGAGAATAAAGTGAGAAAATATATATTTGTGCTTATCCTAGTGCCTGGAGCATAGTAAATGATAAATTATGACTATGAAATTTCATTTCAGGGAATTCTGCTCTGTTGTGGCTGTAAGGTATAAAGAACTCCTAAGATCTATCAATGTGCTTTTGCCATTTTCATTCATATGCTTTTACACAAATGATTTTTCATTCTGAGATAAACACATTTTGATTATTTTTTAATTAATAAGAAGAGCAACTTTAATTTACTCCAACAGAGGCATGTATAGCCATGATGAATAAGATAGGAGTCTCTCTCTTGCACAAAAGTCTAAGTTGGTGTCCAGAGAGTGAAAATGGGCCTGCTCCATGAGGCCACACAGGAGTTCAGACTCTTTTGTTCCTATATTCATTGAGTTTCACCCTCAATCAAACAATGGAAAGAATTACCATTGTCCTGTCTGTTTCTGGCCTGTGCAGAGGTGGGAAGAGAAAACAAAGACCAAGCTGATTTTCTCAAAGTACACGGCATGGAAAATTTTCAATTTACTTCCACTTAGCTCACATTAGCGAGGTTATATAAGCCTGCCTAGCCACAAAAGTCCCTGGGAAATGATGTCTATAGCCCACTATAATATGCCCAGGCAAAACTCATCAAGTGAAACAGCTAAAACAGTTTGGAAAACAATTATGAATTTATTTCAAAGGTGCATGCATCAGTTATCCATTGCAGTGTAAAAACCATCCCACTTCTTAGTGGCCTAAAACAATGTTTGTTTAGCTTCTGATTCTAAGGATTGAAAATTAAGACTGGATCTTGCCTGATAGTTTTAACTGGTCTTAGTGGGGCTCACTCATGTGGCATAGGGTCAGCTGAAAGTTTCAGGTGGGACTCTCCTCTTATATTTCAACTGGTTCAGTTCAGTTCAGTTCAGTCGCTCAGTCGTGTCCGACTCTGCAATCCCATGAATCACAGCATGCCAGGCCTCCCTGTCCATCACCAACTCCCAGAGTTCACTCAAACTCATATCCATCGAGTCCGTGATGCCATCCAGCCATCTCATCTTTTGTCGTCCCCTTCTACTCCTGCCCCCAATTCCTCCCAGCATCAGGGTCTTTTCCAATGAGTCAGCTCTTTGCATGAGGTGGCTTAAGTATTGGAGTTTCAGCTTTAGCATCAATCCTTCCAAAGAACACCCAGGACTGATCTCCTTTAGAATGGACTGGTTGGATCTCCTTGCAGTCCAAGGGACTCTCAAGAGTCTTCTTCAACAGATTAGACTTGACCTATTTGCTTGTTAACTGTGCAAGGCTTTTTAAGATCCAGCCTCATAACTTGCGCAATGTCACTTCTGCTACATTCTGTTGGCTAAATAAAGTCACAAGGCCAGCCCTGATTTAAAAGGTAGTTAACTGCATTCCACCCCTTGATGGGGAAACTCCAGATGTCACAGTATAAGGAAGGGAATAACTTGTTTTATTTTTGCAGTCTGTCAAAGATAATCAAATTGGAGTTCCTATTCATAAATGTGTATGTGTATGCTCAGTTGTGTCTGACACTTTGTGACCGCATGGACTGTAGCCCACCAGACTCCTCTGGTGAACGGGATTCTCCTCTCTCCTCTGGAGAATGGGATTCTCCAGGCAAGAATACTGGAGTGGGTTCCCATTTTGTTCTCTAGGGGATCTTCCCATTCATAAATTTACTGTAGTATAAATATGAGAAAGCCTATTTATTATGAAATATGTGATAAATATGTGATATCAATTTGGGATTGCTCTAGCTATTGCTTGGAGACAGATACAAATGTTGGGTCCCTGGGTTACACACAGGTATGAACACACGCACAAATGTGCATGAGCATAAATCAGATTTAGACCTTCTACAATGTACACCTAAGTCATGCATTTAGATGTAGCTGATCTCTGTTTTGATGTTTATAACTCTCTAGTAATTTGGGGGAGAGGAGAGAAAACATATCATCTGAGGACAAAATAAGTCAGGTAAATATTGCAAAGCAGTGGTGGAAAATTGTCCTGGGTACTGAAAGAGCTGAGTTCTAGTTCAAGCTAGAACTCAATGCTTAAGTGATTTTCATAAATGTGTTCATGAATTTGTATTTATGTTTCTTTGTGCAATTTTTAAATGTTGGACTAAATTTAAATCTTGGAGAAGGCAATGGCACTCCACTCCAGTATTCTTGCCTGGAAAATCCCATGGGTGAAGGAACCTGGTGGGCTGCAGTCCATCGGGTCGCTGAGGGTCGGACACGACTGAGCGACTTCACTTTCACTTTTCACTTTCATGCATTGGAGAAGGAAATGGCAACCCACTCCAGTGTTCTTGCCTAGAGAATCCCAGGGACAAGGGGAGCCTGGTGGGCTGCCGTCTATGGGGTCACACAAGATGTGTATAAGAGACAGCTATATTTCAATTAATTAAGAAAACACCAAATCAAAATTACTCTGTTCATTCTCCTCTTTCTCAGTGCTCGTGGTCTCATAACTTCATCTTTTCTTTAAACTTAAGAACTTTTCTTTTTTCTCATCTTTTTTTTTCACCCCCATTTACTCAATTAGAAAAACAGAGGCAATTCAGATAGTTAAGGTGAACATTTTTTTTATTTTCCATTGTTCAAAACCACTTACCCTGACACCTTTCAGAGTCTCTTCCTTTAGTTTAAGACTCCCCTGTGCTCCTTTGTTTGTCTTTTATAAGAAAATTTCCTGAGACTCGCTCTATGCTGTGAAACAAAACCTCTGCAGCTGTACTGATGCCCCAGCAATGCCAAACAGCCCAGGTTATTGTTCTCCTCATTGCTGGGCTCTTGTTCATTTACTGTTTGTATTGAAATGGCCAGAAGGGACCTCCTAGGAGTCCACCTCCAATGCCAGAGCCCTCAACTTCATTCTCAACGTGAGTTATGCCGAGCTACGCACATTGCACAGTAAACAGCCCACAGAAGGCACATCAGTGCCTACTGTGCAACTCTGAAGAATTTTAAATATTCCTGTCTGGTTGCATTTTACACAACACTACCACAATACAGGGTTTCCCAGGTGGTGTGGTGGTAAAGAATCCGTGTGCCAACGCGGGAGAGGCAGAAGACACCTCTGGTTCTATCCCTGGGTTGGGAAGATCCCCTGGAGGAAGAAATGGCAACCCACTCAAACATTCTTCCCTGGAAAATCCCATGGACAGAGGAGGCCGGCGGGCTACAGTCCATGGCGTTGCGAAGAGTCAGACCTGAGAGTGGCAGCAGACACGCACATACAAACCACGATACAAAGAACACATTTGGACATTTCTGAGATGAGGGAAATGGACGTGATGATGGGAAATTAGAAACAGGAGCACTAGCTGCATGAACAAACTACCCTTAGAGAGAAGGAAAATCTAAAAGAAAAAATCAATTAATAACTCAGTCAGTCAGTCTTCCATGCAGATCTTTGTAAAGAAAATGAGGCTATTTTGTCAAAATAATAATCTTGTTTTCTAAGGGCAGTCCTGCTAAAAGTACAGCTTCTCTGGAGAAGCAGCTACATGCTCTCTTTACATAGCTCCATCTGGCTTGCATCACTGCTTGCCCTTATCTTAACTGAATAAGAACTGTCTAATATCCCTCTAAATGAAAGTGATTTTGGGACTCAGTCACATCGCACATTTGACAATCCCTTCCAGATGTGATTATGTAGAACTATCTCTCCTATTTACAATAGGCAAAGGGGGTTGGAGATGTCGCATAGAAAATCACTTTTTCTGGTCCTTCTGGGATTGAAATAGAAAGGTGGTCCATATGACGCTGAATATAGGTGAGTCACATGCTGAGCTTTGCAAAGAGAAGCATTCTCCTGGGCAATGAATAGGAGCCCTGTGTTCCCTTTGATGCTAACGAGACCCTGTGATGAAAACCGCTGTACAAATGCAATAAGCCTTTGTTCACAGCACCGGCAGGTGTTGTTAAAGCCTCCTGTCCTAGCTCTGACAATGTTCCAGAAACCTGACCTGCCACAACCCTGATATTCCCACAATAGGAAGGCCCTGAGCAGAATAGTTAATTGTGCTAGATTGTGCAATTCCATTGTGATACTTAATAGCCAAGGACAACAGATTCTTATAGTTTGATTCTATACTGATAATCAGAGTAGATAAATGGAAGTGTTTGGCATGTGTCTGTGCATGTGTGCATGTGTGTGTATTCTATCTCCACAGATACATACACACACATGTAATCCCCATAATAATGCTGGACTTGGAATCCTATCTATAAATGTAAAGACTATTAAGACATCACATGGTTGCAGTGCGATTTGATGGGATGCTTCTGAGTCAGGTCCAGTGTGAAGTACCTAACTCGTCCCAGATCCAAGATACTCAATTTTAATCTTTGTCAATATTCAGAGCTATTTTTGTACAGCTGAATTAACTATATACAAACACTTGTATATCTAGATTTTTGCTTTCATTATTACCATCTTGAAATACAATATCAAGCTGCTCGAAAATGCTACTGTAAAAGGTTAGCTCATATTAGAGAGGTACAGTCTAGGAATGAAGACAATTACTTAGGAAAATGTAAGGCAAGTAAAGACTTTCAAAACAGATATGCAAATTCAAAGTACAAAAATAGAAATTTCATTGATTTTCTTCTAGAAAAATTGCTTTAGCTGTCACCTAGCCCAAGATGTTTTTCTGAGACAAAGATTTAAATATCTATATTTAAATATGTGTAGCCTTGAAGCTTTGCAAAGTTTGGATCCCACTGACCACCTAGCTGAAGTATTTAGAACCAGAAAGATTTGAGTTCAAATAATTATTTCACCATTTGGTACATATGTGATATCAGACAAGTTATGTATCTGTTTCATTTTGAGAATAAAGTGAGAAAATATATATTTGTGCTTATCCTAGTGCCTGGAGCATAGTAAATGATAAATTATGACTATGAAATTTCATTTCAGGGAATTCTGCTCTGTTGTGGCTGTAAGGTATAAAGAACTCCTAAGATCTATCAATGTGCTTTTGCCATTTTCATTCATATGCTTTTACACAAATGATTTTTCATTCTGAGATAAACACATTTTGATTATTTTTTAATTAATAAGAAGAGCAACTTTAATTTACTCCAACAGAGGCATGTATAGCCATGATGAATAAGATAGGAGTCTCTCTCTTGCACAAAAGTCTAAGTTGGTGTCCAGAGAGTGAAAATGGGCCTGCTCCATGAGGCCACACAATGTCAATGTATAGCAAAACCAATACAGTATTGTAAAGTAAAATAAAGTAAAAATAAAAATTAAAAAAAGTTTCTGATTTAAGTATGACAAATAATCCCATAACAATTATAATTAAAATGTGAACACATAAAATCTTAAGTAAATTTGTTTCA
Organism: Oreotragus oreotragus; assembly: GCA_006410675.1. Classification (NCBI taxonomy): domain Eukaryota; kingdom Metazoa; phylum Chordata; class Mammalia; order Artiodactyla; family Bovidae; genus Oreotragus; species Oreotragus oreotragus. Next base: position 104,753 of record SJYX01001906.1, read on the forward strand.
TAATAAAGGCAAATAATTGAGTTCTTATGTGTTCATACTTGCAAGATAAATAAATGTAAATAACATTTTTTCCCTCATACCATGTGACCCCAAGTCAAACACTAATTTATGTTTCTTACATAAATAGATATAAGAATGTAAAATAATTTCTTATTTCAACAAGAAGTGTTATATAATCCACTAAAGATGACAACAACTCAATGCAGTGATGCTGTCATTGGAATGTGGTATCCAAAAGAAAAAGTGAAAGTATATTAGCTCAGACTTATCTAACTCTCTGTGACTTCCATGGACTGTAGCCCACCAGACTTCCCTGTCCATGGAATTCTCCAGGCAAGAATACTGGAGTGGGTTGCCATTCCTTTCTCCACGGTTTCCAAACACATATCCAAATCCATATCACTAGCTACAGTTTGGGCAATGGTTCAAAATTTTAAAGAACTCTGTAGATTGACCAGCACTATGGTTATCAAAATGTGGTCATAAGATCAGGCCCTGAAGTACAAGCATTGCCTGGGAACTTCTTTGAAAAGATAATCCTCTAGCCACAAATCAGCCACATTGAATTAGAAACTCTGAGAGGATTCAGATATTTTAACAAACTCTACATGTGATGTTTCACACTGAGATTTCAGCCCCACTGTTTTAGCCAATATCATTTATTAAACAATCTAGGCAGGAAATTTGTAAATGTCTGAATGGAACAAACTCACTGTCCTTTAATCTAATGACTACCCTTGTCTGCTTTAAATAGATCACCAAAAGTTAGCTCTGTTTTCTGCATGAATGATGTATCTGTGCACATTGAGTTTCTCTTAAAGAATTAAGGAGACTTCACTTCTTAAGGAGAACGTGGGCATATGCTTTGTATGTAAAATGAATCAAATAAATATTTGTAGACTTCATTATAATTTCACACAAGACACAAAGGGAATTATTTCAAGAAAACAATAAACATTCCAATGAAAAGGGGGCCACATAAAGAGATAAACTCTTTTCAGACTAGGGTTTCACAACCTCTTTTTGAAAGAAAGAAAGCACAACTCACAGAGTACCATGGGTGATTTTTCCAAATTAGATAGATGTTAATGACAAAGTCAGGAGAGGAATTTCAGTTTCTAAATCAAAGTCCAGTGTTCTTTGCTTTTATTATTATTATTTTTTTGCCTATTATGACATCTCTTCTTTATTGACTGATTGAAAACATGGAAAATTATAGCTAAAAATTCTATCCCAGTAGTTCAAATCAGAGGAGCTATACACAAAAAATCCACCCCTCCAGAGGATTTAGAGATCTAGGGAAGTATTTTATTTTTGTAATCTATGATAAAATAATAACATGAATGAAAATCAAGTATAGAAATAAACCTTTATGCGCACAGAGGAAGCAATTAGTTCAAGCAATGTGAAAGAAATAAAAATTTAGATCCAAAAAAGACCTGCTTCTTCATTCTTTTTTTAAAATAAGAGATATCAATGTTTTTATTTTAAATCTTAAATAAGACATGACATCCAGGAATACTGAGGCTTTAAAGGAAAGCTTTTTTAAAAAAAATTTTCTTAAAAAATCCTTTAAGCATGAAGAAATCAAATTCCTTACCTAGGAAAACTCTTTTTATAACATCAAAAAGAGCTAAATCCACAAAAGAGGGGGAAAAAAGAAAACTGTCGAAGGAGATTGTCATAGCAACCAGATAAGACATATTTGGCACAAGAAGCAACTTGATTATTTCTCCTTTTTAATCAAAATTACATATCATCAAGTGTGGAAGCAAAACAATTGGGAAAACAGTAAAAGAATTTCAAAGTATATTGCATGCACGTTACTGTTTATTAACTCTCTCAAGCACTGAAAGTAGGTGCAAGTATTAGTCAATCCAGGAATCATTTATTTTTCATGGGATTTCTTACTTCATTTCTTCCCTCTATTCCATATATTTAAGAATCAGCAAAGAGATATTTTTCAAAATGATTTATTGTTTATGCTCTTATGAAAATTCCAGTTCATATTTCCTCAACATTTTTAATCTGATTTTTTAATGATATCTCTAGTCCCTAGTTAGTTCCTTATGGACTATTAACACTGACATACCTTTCAGAAATGTTCATATTTACTTGGTTTCTTGATAGAGTATGATGTTTATGTCTCCCACTCTTAGTGAATTCTTTGTAATAAGACATGGGGCGGAAAAGTGTGTACTGTGCACTAAGGTCAGGACACTTTCTTCTCTTTCCACAGTTCTACACGTCTGGAGGAGTGAACTGAAGAAATTAAGTCAACAGTAGGATGACCCCAACCAAAGAAGCCCAGTGAATTTCCACAAGGCCAGGACATGTCAACCATATTTCTTGGATTGGTAGCTCATTGCTGCCCTCTTCAACTCTCATAAATTGTGAAAGATGTAGGTCATTCCAAAGACCCTGGGTAGATGCTTCCACAGTCTCTGAAGTAGAATGCTCCTGCTGCAAAGGGAAGAACTCTGATTCCTCTAACAAAAAAATTAAATGGGGCACCAGTGCACAGAAATACCTGTGGCTTTGCAAAATGAATCGCCATGAAGACAAAACTTTGACCTCTGTCTTTATTCCCATATCCACAGCTGGTTGTTCATGCAGAATGAGAAGAAAATTCCCAGTATATCTCATGCCTAGTTGAAAGCTGTTGTAACCAATGGGACACGGTTACCTAAAGATATGAATGGCGAATGTCAGAGATAGAACAAAAGAGAGTATTCATTATCCTGTTCCTTAGTGCTCAGCCACCTGTGCCTCTAGAATGAGCATGGAAAGGTTATCCTCTGGAAAACAAACTTGTGACTTCACAGTGCCCATCAATCAAATGGCTGAATTAGTGCAACTTACCTTCTGGAGCTCTACCTGCAAGTCTGAGTGCCTATGGTCCTTACTGGAAAGAATAAATAGAAAACTAAACCAAACTAAATGTTGACTGCATTAAAAATAAGAGTACCACATAGATATGTTAACATAGAGTATCTTAGGTCAAATTTTATAGAAGTAGAATCTGAGATGGAGGTTTTTACCCAATAAAATTGTTGTAGAAGGCTTCACCATGCCTCCTTTTTTTAAATCCTTTTGATGTTTTCTCCCCAGTATTCAGTCACATTTTCAATGCAAATCACCATGTTAGTTTTCGGAAGCATTCTGTGTCCCTTGGAGGATTTATTCTGCTAATTAATGTAAAAAAAATATGGAAAACAAATATCGTGAGAAATAATTTTCAGACTTAAATTGGTACACTGGAAAGCTGATTTCTTAAAAAAATTATTTCATTTTACTGGAAAAAAAAAAAAAACACATCTGCTCCACAGACCCAGACATGGACATGATAGGGATTCTTTCTCATAGGAAATTACTGCTATGACTGATACTTGTTAATCCTGAAGGTGAGGTGGGCAGAGGGAATCCAGTGGCAAGGACTAATCGAAGACTGAAACAGATTGTTCTGTTATCTGAAATAACTATTTTTGGGTAGTATTTGCAAGNAAAAAAAAAAAAGAACACATCTGCTCCACAGACCCAGACATGGACATGATAGGGATTCTTTCTCATAGGAAATTACTGCTATGACTGATACTTGTTAATCCTGAAGGTGAGGTGGGCAGAGGGAATCCAGTGGCAAGGACTAATCGAAGACTGAAACAGATTGTTCTGTTATCTGAAATAACTATTTTTGGGTAGTATTTGCAAGACAAATTAAATGTGTCAGAATCAGGTGAGATATTCATTTGCCCTCTTTCACAAGGTGACCTCACTTTAACTGAATTATTACTAGGTGCTTGTGCCCCTTAATTGTCACATCCTGATAATTAAATATGTATTTCAAATTTTGTTTTTACTCAAACTCACCATGGAAGGCTGTCTGCTGGTGAGAATTAATGTTGTCCTTCCTAGTATCTGTGCCGAACTGTATTTGCTGCCCCAATAGCCCATATTACCAAGGACCATGTTGTACGTAACATTCTGTCACGTAATCCTTTCATGCATACATGCTAAGTCACTTTAGTCGTGTCCAACTCTTTGTGACCCTACACACTGTAGCTCTCCAGATTTCTCTGTCCATGGGATTCTTGAGGCAAGAATATTGAGTGGGTTGCCATGCCCTTCTCCAGGGGATCTTCTTGACCCAAGGACTGAACCCACAACTCTATGTCTTCTGCATTGATAGACGGGTTCTTTACCACTAGTGCACCAGGAAAGCTCAGTTCAGTTCAGTTGCTCAGTCGTGGACTGCAGTACTCCAGGCTTCCCTGTCCATCACCATCTCCCAGAGAGTGCTCAAACTCATATCCATTGAGTCGGTGATGCCACCCAACCATCTCATCCTCTGTCGTCCTCGTCTTCTTCTGCCTTCAATCTTTCTCAGCATCAGGGTCTTTTCCAATGAGTCAGTTCTTCGCATTAGGTGGCCAAAGTATTGGAGCTTCAGCATCAACACTTCCAATGAATATTCAGGATTAATTTCCTTTAGGATTGATTGATTGGATCACCTTGCAGTCCAAGGGACTCTCAATAGTCTTCTCCAACACCACAGTTCAAAAGCCTACATTCTTCAGTGCTCAGCTTTCTTGATGGTCCAACCATCACATCCATACATGACACTGGGAAAACCATAGCTTTGACTAGATGGACCTTTGTCAGCAAAGTAATGTCTCTGCTTTTTAATATGCTGTCTTGGTTGCTCATAGCCTTTCTTCCAAGGAGCAAGCGTCTTTTAAATTTATGGCTGCAGTGAACATCTGCAGTGATTTTGGAGCCCAAGAAAATAAAGTCTGTCACTGTTTCCATTGTTTCCCCATCTATTTGCCATGAAGTGATGGAACTGCTTTCCCTGCTCTTAATCTTTTGAATGTTGAATTTTAAGCTAACTTTTTCACTCTCCTCTTTCACTTTTATCAAAAGGTTCTTTAGCTCCTCTTTGCTTTCTGNAAGAAAATAAAGTTTGTCACTGTTTCCATTGTTTCCCCATCTATTTGCCATGAAGTGATGGAACTGCTTTCCCTGCTCTTAATCTTTTGAATGTTGAATTTTAAGCTAACTTTTTCACTCTCCTCTTTCACTTTTATCAAAAGGTTCTTTAGCTCCTCTTTGCTTTCTGCCATAATGGCGATGTCATCTGCATATCTGAGGTTATTGATATTTCTTCCAGCAATTTTGATTCCAGCTTGTGCTTCACCCAGCCTGGCATTTTGCATGACATACTATGCTTAAAAGTTAATTAAGCAAGGTGATAATATATAGCCTTGATGTACTCCTGTCCAAATTTGGAACCAGTCTGTTGTTCTATGTGCAGTTCTAATTGTTACTTCTTGACGTGCATATAGGTTTCTCAGAAGGCAGTTAAGTTGGTCTGGTATTGCCATCTCTTTAAGAATTTTCCACAGTTTATTATGATCCACACAGTCAAAGGCTTTAGCATAGTCAATGAAATTAAGTAGATGCTTTTCTGGAATTCTCTTGCTTTTTCTATGATCCAACAGATGTTGGCAATTTGCTCTCCGGTTCTGCCTTTTCTAAATCCAGCTTGAATATCTGGAAGTTCTTGGTTCACATACTGTTGAAGCCTGGCTTGGAGAATTTTGAGCACTACCTTTCTAGCATGTGAAATGAGTGCAATTGTGTGGTACTTTGAACATTCTCTGGCATTGCCTTTCTTGTCAGTTCTGTTCTGTTGATCTACGTGTCTGTTTTTGTGCCACTATCATACTGTAGATTTGTAGCATAGTCTGAAGACAAGGAGTGTGATAACTCCAGCTTTGTTTTTGTCTCTTAAGATTGTTTTGCTCCAATATTCTAGTTGGAGTTATATTGTACCCCCATCTGGCATGATGACATAATAAATGCTTTGTATTTTGAGGCACCCACTGTTAACAAATGTGTAGATAGATATGTAGATAGCTAGAAACAATATAAAACCCCCCATGAAAATTTATTAATAACCAATCTCTAAGTTGAAACTATTTTGCTCAATGTGTATGGGGACGATTCTTAAATTTAATTAATAACTCTGTAGAATGAGGATTTTGTCACAACATTAACTCTCTTTCCTAATGCTGAACTTCTCAGAAATGTTTCTAGCCACTCAAATATGTAAAAGCAGCACCAGTATACATTGTCATGTGTCAGGCTCACTATTCAGAGTTGATCTTAAGCTTAGCCTCCATCACCTATCTGCCTTTTCTTTTAACAGAAGACAACTGGGCTTTCCAACTCATTTCAACTTCAAAGAGCCAGCTGGGTGGGACATGGCATGACTAAACATAACTGTATCATGGAAACCCCTCCCTGAATGAAAGTAGATGTAGGAGATGTTTACCAAAAAAAATAGCATTGTTCTCTCACCCTTACTCCAGACTGTACAAATTCAAGAGGAAGTTTGCTCACTAAAAGAACAGTTTCAACACTCTTGAAGGTGTGAACCTATCATCCCTGAAGGTCCAATACTTTGGCCATCTGATGCGAAAAGCCAGCTCACTGGGAGAGACCTTGATGCTGGGAAAGATTGAAGGCCGGAGGAGAAGGGGACAGCAGAGGACAAGACAGTTGGATGACATCACCAATTCAGTGGACTTGAGTTTGAGAAAACTCAGGGAGTTGGTGAAGGACAGGGAAGCCTGGCATGCTGCTGTCCATGGGGTCCCAAAGAGCTGGACTCAACTGAACAACGGAACAGCAACAACAACAAAGCAAGAATAATAGTACAACTTCTTTCAAAGGGGTGTGATAAAATTAGTTGAAGTAGTTCAGGAAGAGCCCTTAATAAATGTTGAGCAGTTATGAAAACATTAGTAATCACAGGAGCTGCTGGCAATACAGGTATATTCTCCATTCCAGAGCCATTAAGCCTGGCTAGAATTACAACTATGGAGAAGGCGAGTAGCCATGATCACTGTAACAAGTGAACTTTTGATTAAAAAAATTTTTTTTCAAATTTGTTTTTGAAAATTACTGAAAAATTTTGGGGAAAAAGATGTGAAGAAGTGGGAGGACTAATCCCATGAGAGCTGTTTATGGTGGACACCACTGTGGGGCTGGCAGAATGCTTGGGGAGCCAGTGAGCCAGCTGGATTAAAGAAAAAGTTCTTCTCTGGTCTAAGAAAATAAATCATCTGAATGGAGTCTCAGTGTGGTTTTCATAGGGGTGGGCAAAGTTGATTTGGTTTGTATTAAGAAGAAAACAAGATTTACAACCACTAAAGACAGTGCAAATATCCTAAACTAGAGTGATGAAACCAAGAATTGTGGAAATGGTTCATAATTCAGTTTCACTCTTATCACTCAACTGAGCAGGATCTGTGGCTGAGATAAAATCTCTTCCTTCTTTCCTTTCTTTCTTTACCTCTCTCTGTTTTCTTCATTTCTTTTCCTTCTTTCGTATTTAATTTACTGTTGTTGTTTTTTTCCCCTCTGAATTGCCTAAATAGCATATTTGTGATTGATTACACTACTACTGGACACTTTCTGTTTAAGTTCTGATGGGAAATTTCAACTAATGAATAATTTGAAGTGAGATTCAGTTTATTTTATTTTACTGTATAGTTTTATTTAATCAAATTTTAGACTCAGTGGTAATTTTATTTTATTTTGTATTTTTCATGTGCTTCTTTTCTCTCTCCCTCTTTTTTTTTTGTTTATTGGAATACAATTGCTTAACAAGGTTGTGTTAGTTTGTGCTGTACAACATTGTGAATCCATCATATATATATATATATATATGTATGTATATATATATATTCTCCTTCTTTTGTGGTTTTCTCTTTTAAACAGAGTCCACAATTTTAAATTACTTTTTTGGAAATTTTCAGAAAATATTTCCCTGTAGGNACATCTAGATGTGTATAAGAGACAGATATATATATATATATATGTATGTATATATATATATTCTCCTTCTTTTGTGGTTTTCTCTTTTAAACAGAGTCCACAATTTTAAATTACTTTTTTGGAAATTTTCAGAAAATATTTCCCTGTAGGAATTGACTACTGTCTAACAGAATTATGGCACGAGGAGAAGGGGGTGACAGAGAATGAGATGGTTGGATGGCATCACCGACTCAATAGACTCGAGTTTGGTAAACTCTGGGAATTGGTGATGGACAGGGCGGCTTAGTGTGCTGTGGTTCATGAGATCGCAAAGAGTCAGACACGACTGAGTGACTGAACTGAACTGAATAGAATTATGCAGTATTTATACAAGGTAAAGTAAAATACTGATTCTATGTATTCTACTGTAATTGTAGAACTGTAACATGACAGACTGAAGCTGTTTTTTCTTTAAAAAAGATCTTTTATTTGTATGTTACTGATCTAAAAATAGAAAAGAGAGCTCAGACATAAATATATATATATACACAAATGTAATATACTACATATATTAAACTGAATATTTATTAATATATATTCTCTATATATTCAAACATATATATATGTGGTAGTGGTTTAGTTGTTAAGTTGTGTCTGACTCTTGCAACCCCCCAAGGACTGTAGGCTGCCAGGCTCTTCTGTCCATGGGATTTTCCAGGCAAGAATAAGTCTTTTCAACAAATGCTGTTGGAAAAATTAGATATTTACATTGAAAAGAATGAAATTGGACCATTAGCTTACACCACAGACAATGAGCAACTCAACATAGTTTTAAGATTTAAATGCAAGATCTAAAACTATAAAACTGTTAGAAGAAAACAGGAGAAAACTTCCTAGCATTGTTTTCAAAAGTGGAGGGGGAAAAAAAGCAAAAATAGACAAGTGGGACTGGAGAAGGCAATGGTAACCCACTCCAGTACTCTTGCCTGGAAAATCCCATGGATGGAGGAGCCTGGTAGGCTGCAGTCCATGGGGTCGCAAAGAGTCGGACATGACTGAGTGACTTCACTTTCACTTTTCACTTTCATGCATTGGAGAAGGAAATGGCAACCCACTCCAGTGTCTGTCGNCCTGGAAAATCCCATGGATGGAGGAGCCTGGTAGGCTGCAGTCCATGGGGTCGCAAAGAGTCGGACATGACTGAGTGACTTCACTTTCACTTTTCACTTTCATGCATTGGAGAAGGAAATGGGAACCCACTCCAGTGTTCTTGCCTGGAGAATCCCAGTGATGGGGGAGCCTGGTGGGCTGCCATCTATGGAGTTGCACAGAGCTGGACACTACTGAAGTGACTTAGCAGCAGCAGCAGCAGCAAAGTGGAACTATATCAAACTAAAGACATTCTGCACAAAAAAAGGCTGAAAATCAATGAAATGAAAAGGCAAAATCGAGGGGCTTGGAGAAAATATTTGCAAACTACAAAGTGATTAATATTAAAAATACATAAAGCATATATAAAGCTCAAACTTTCTAAAATAAAAATAACCACATTACAAAACAGATGAAGTTCCTGAATAGGCATTTCTCCAAAGAAGACATACAAATGGCAAACAGATATATTAACAGATGCTGAAGAGGAGCAGGATATGCTATTCCAAAGTATACTACTTTGACATGTGGACTATTTTAAGCTGAATGCAATCAAGACCCAGGAAACTCAGAAAACATTTTACCTCTCCTTTACCTACTTCAAAGAACTTAGATGGGCCTCTGGGTCAGAACACCACTGTGTCATGTGATATAGATTAGCATTTGGGTTACAGTTTACCCCAAGTAATTCTCTACGTCACACTTCATATGCTGAAGTGTTCAAATTATCCATGTTGAAAACTGCCTATTTAGAAATTATATGCTCTGCGTGCTTTTTATCTAAACTTACAAGCTTCTAGAGTTCCATGTACAGCTAATTTCCATGTACAACTGCTATGCTATCAATTCACAATGGCATTGATGTTTTATTTAAAAAAAGAAAGCATGGAAGCATCTAACGATCTTTTCGAAAGCTGGCTGATGATTCTGCATTTAAAAATGAAAACCAAACCTGGGACACGAAAGTATATTTTGAAGACCATAACTATGCTCTTCTCTGAAGAGGAGGTGTTATTATTTCTAAGTATATTTTATCTTCTGACATGTGTGGGCAAGGAGTAAAGGGGGAAGTGGTTGGAGAAAAANGGAGAAAATTTGTGACAACTGACTTCCTTTTGGAAGACCTGTCTTTAGACAAAGAAAGCCTCTGGTTACATTTGCTGCTTTTCAAGTGCCCACAGTTTAAAATAATCAACACACCAAAGCAACAATTTCTCCTACCTTGAGGTGGCATATTCTGCTATCTTTCAATGAAAATGTCTTGTATTTTGATTGGGGTAGTGGTTACATGACATATATACTTCTCAAAATTTGTCACACTGTACACTTCAGATTTTATATTTTTTGTCAAACTGTACACTTAATATATGTGAATTGCATCTGTCTCTTATACACATCTAGATGTGTATAAGAGACAGGCACAGTGTATAGCCCTTCATCTACAGCTGGATTTTCGTATGTATCTTCCTTATGGCACACCAAGATTATGAGGTCCCGAGATCAAGAGCCTTGCCTTACACTCTTACCTACACAGGCTCCAGACCAGCGTTCAGCTCACCTGTGATGTTCAGCTGTCATTGCCGTTGACAGCTTTCATATGAACATACACAAAGATCGTTTATACGAATTCAGTTGTAACTCACAGAGGTCACAATCTCTCTTCTTTTAGGCAGGAAGTCATCTGGTTTTATTCAGAAGCTATTGGTCATATGACGGAAAGGCATATATGGTACAAAGCTACAGTGGCTTATCTCGCTATACAGTATGAATCAGTAAGTCTTTATGATTCAATACAGAGTCCTTGGATTTTTCTGAATTCCCATTTCATATGCAGCAAATCAATATCATCTCCAAATCAAAATCGCTTTTTTATAGGTGACCCCATCATATTTACAGAACTCCATACATACAGAAAGTATTTCAGCACAATTAGCATCAGCAGTCTCTGGTGGACTTTTCTGAAAGATGCTAGTAGAGAAAACTGAGTCACTGACTTGGGGATAAAACACAGGGGTGCTGCACTTCGGTCCCTGGAGGTGAGACACAACAGACAAACAGATGGCCAACCATCTCTGGTGCTGCCTGCCTGACCCCAGGGGTTGACGGCACCTGAGAGGCAGGCCCACAGGCCAACAAGACTAATCTTAGCCAGGATAATCAATACCCACCAGCTCATCTCTTTCACACATGGGGAACTTTAAGCCAAGAGGAGACTGGGGATGTAAACACAGGCCAAGCCTTTTCAACTCACAGCCAACTCTCTCCCTAAACACACAAGGCCCTTCATGGTGGCCCTGGCCACATCCCCCGGCCCCTTTTTCCTACACCCACTTGGCCAGGCCGAGGCACCCAGGCCATGGCCCCCCCAGTGCCCGCCACAGACCCTTCGGTGTCAATGTGAGAGGTCCCTCGAGGTCCCCAGCAGGTCCTGGTTTCTCCCACAGCTCCTCCAGCCACAGCCAGCACAGCTACGGCTGCCTCACCTGGCCCAAGTTCACACAGCCCAGCCCTTCTTGCCGTCCTGCTAAATCCAAGAGCTTGGGATCCTCCAGGAATGGCATGGCGAACCAAGGCTGATACTTCATTGAAAATTCGGTCTGTTTTAATCAGCAAGACAGAAGATGGGTGAAGCGGAGCCTCCATCTCCCGCCCTTGCTCTCAAGCCAGCACACTGGGCCCAATAATCACTGGGTCACGGGGACCACCTGGGCTTCTTGCTTATTGACCCATTCCCTGCACATCACCGATTTTTCAGTCCAGAGTTCACTTCATCTGTCCCCCAAAGTAAGAGCAAAAATGGTAGCCTGGGGCAGGGCAAGCTTCCCTTAGACACCGACCACTCACCACCCAGAAGGGCGCCCCTGAGCTGCCCAGGAAGACAACAGACCACGAGAGATGAGCACCGTGAGTGTCTTGCAGTGTTCCTGGCCCCGTTTAGGGACCCTAACTGCAAACCATGCCTCCCCTGTGAGGGTCCAGCACCACCCTCTACGCTCCTCTTCCACAGACTGCCTCACCTGCCCTCGCGGGTCATGGTGAACCAACATCCTGGGATAGTCATGGGGCCAGAGCAGAGTCAGGAGGGCCAAGTCAATGCTGCTGCATTCTGACTGCTGTGCTGAAGATGGGGTCCACCCAAGGTGGGCAGACGAGCCTCTGCCAGCTCAGGGTGGCTTACCTGTGGACCTACGGGCTGCAGTAACAGCTCACCAGGAACACCAGAGGGGCGAAAACGCTAGGACAGAGTTCCTCACACACACTTCTTATAAGAAAACCCCAGACAAGCTGAGTGCTACGGTAGTTGACAGCAGCGATCAAGCTTTCCTCCTATAAGGAGCATTTCCCACAAGAACAGCTGAGAGCTATGAACAGAGCTTCACCAGCCACGGGCAACTTTGGCGAGCTGCTTGCAGGTCGTGGGGTATTTCTGTGCACAACCACAGGAATACAAAGTCATTCAAAGCTCTTTTCTTGATTCTGCAAGCTCCAGGTAATAAGAACCCATTCAAGTCAACAATTCTGTTATATTATATCCACTAGTAGGACACTCCTCATCTCCCAAGTGACCTTCCCAAGATGGTTCTATGGAAGGTTGTTGACACCGTGCTGCAGGACTAGATAAATAAGGATCACAAACACCCAAACAACCTTACGTTTCTGGTTTCTTTTCTCTGAGGAGCACAACTTTCTGCCCAAGCGCAGGTCATCTGAGGCTGTGGGAGCAAGGGCTACTCTCTCAGCCAAAGGAATGATGCTGGTACCTATCTCAATGGACCGAACTGAAGATGAAAGTGAAAGTGAAGTTGCTTAGTCCTGTCCGATTCTTTGCAACCCCAAGGACTGTAAGCCACCAGGCTCCTCATTTTCAAGGCAAGAATTTTCAAGGCAAGAATCCTGGGGTGGGTTGCCATTTCCTTCTCCAGGGGAGCTTCCCCACTCAGGCATGGAACCCGAGTCTCCCTCATTACAGGCAGATGCTTTACTGTCTGAGCCTCCAAAGTGGGAGGCCCATCCAAAAATCTCTAACTGAACACACCCCCTCTTGAAGGAGAAATTCTCTGCCAGCAGGTAAGGAAGAAAAGCCCAGCACGCAATCGACAGCACTTAATTCAAGGACACATTTTCAGGGAGTGCTTCCAAAAACGCCAGCCTCCTTCTCAAACACATGAGGAATACAAATGACCCGCTTGTCTCCAGCTGGGCAGGGTCCCCACAAACCTGAGGCTGCCCCAACCCAGTTCTGAGCCGCCCCCTTCTGGGTTCTCTCTGGCAGGTCCTCTAGGAGGGCAGACCATCAGCCCTGGGCCCCCTCACGTCCAGCCGCCAAGACTAAGGAAACAGAAAAACACCTACCTCCCAGGCCGGGGGCGCTGCGCAGGTGAAGACAGGATGCTGAAGGTCGCTGCCACGGGGTTGTGGGGTCCCCTCCAAGGCGCTCATCTCCGGATTCCCTGGTTGGGGGGGCGGATGGAGGTTGGGGGGAGGGGGAGGCTGTCCTGGGCCAGCCTTCCGCGGAATGCTGGAACCAGCAAATCCTCTCGAGAAAGCTCAGGTTCAATGAATAAAACCTGGCCGAGCNGAAGACAGGATGCTGAAGGTCGCTGCCACGGGGTTGTGGGGTCCCCTCCAAGGCGCTCATCTCCGGATTCCCTGGTTGGGGGGGCGGATGGAGGTTGGGGGGAGGGGGAGGCTGTCCTGGGCCAGCCTTCCGCGGAATGCTGGAACCAGCAAATCCTCTCGAGAAAGCTCAGGTTCAATGAATAAAACCTGGCCGAGCCTTGGGGAAAAAAAAAAAAAGAACTTAGATAGAAGATCTGTACCTGAAAAAGAAATACCACCAGAGGTAACTTTTTAAATGAAAGACCTGCCAGCAAGCATGGCAAACTTCTAATTGCAAACATCTGTTCTTATCATCCTGTGAACTGCCCTCTTCTTCTTTGAAACCCCAGGTCCCTGTTCCCTTCCAAGCCTAAGATTTGAGGCCCATAAGCCTCAATTGCCCAATTTGCCCCTCAGTCTCTCTCATATCTATGAGACTGCTGTATATATGAACTCATATATTTTTCTCAATATTAACACATTTGTTTATCTTATATCAATTTAATTATTAGACCAACCAAAGAACTTAGAAGGAAAGAAGAGAAAACCTTCTGCCTCCAAAGGTGCTAAACATTATACCAAATCCAAATCACAATGTTTTTATTACCTCACACCTGGTAAAATGACTATTAACAAAAGAATAAAAAAGGTTATAAATGTTGATAAGGATGTAGAGAAGTTGGAATCCTGTACACTGTTGGTGAGAATGTAAAATTATTTAATAACTATGGAAAGCAGTACAGAGATTGCTCAAAAAATGAAATATAGGACAACTCTATCACTCAACAATCCTACTTCTGGATATATATCTACACACCTTGGTCAATTGATCTTCGACAAAGGAGGTAAGAAAACACAATGGGAAAAACAGTTTCTTCAGTAAATGATATTGGAAAAGTTGGACAGCCACATGCAAATCAATGAAGTGAGAACACACCTTCACATCATACATAAAAATAAACCAAAAATGGCTCAAAGACTGAATAAAACATGACACCATAAAACTCTTAGAAGACATCTTAGGCAAAACATTCTCTGACATAAAATCATACCAAGTTTTCTTAAGTCAGTCTCCCAAGGAAATAGATATAAAAACAAAAATAAACAAATGGGAACCGATCAAACTTATAAGCTTTTGCACAACAAAGGAAATCATGGACAAAACAAAAAGACATCCTTCAGAATGGGAAAACATATTGCAAGCAATGTGACCAACAGGACTTTTATTTTCAAAATATACAAACATCTCATACAATACAATAATGACAACAACAAAATTGAAGAAATTGGGCAAAATACCTAAATAAACATTTCTCCAAGTAAGAAATGCAGATGGCCAGTAGGCACATGAAAAGCTGTTCAACATTGCTAAATAGAGAAATGCAAATCAAAATTTCAGGGAAGTATCACCTTACACCAGTCAGAATGGCTATCGTTAAAAGATCTACAAATAACAAGTTCTGGAGAGGGTGTGACTAAAAGGGAACGTTTCTATACTAGTGGAAATGTAAGTTGGTGCAGCCACTATGGAAAACAGTATGAAGATTCCTCAGAAAACTAAAAATAGAATTACCAACAATCTCACTTCTGGGCATATGTCCAGACAAAACTGTAATTCAGAAACATACATACATCACTATAACAGTACTATTTACAATAGCCAAAACATGGATGTAACCTAAATGTCCATTAAGAGATGAAAAGATAAAGTGGTACATATATACAAATAGAATACTGCTCAGCCATTAAAAAGATTGAATTAATGCAATTGAAGTAACATGGATGCAGATAGAGATTATCACAGTAACTGAACTAAGTCCCTTGGAGTGCAAGGAGATCAAACCAGTCAATCCTAAAATAAATCAGTCCTGAATATTCATTGGAAGGACTGATGCTAGAAATGCAAATCAAAATTTCAGGGAAGTATCACCTTACACCAGTCAGAATGGCTATCGTTAAAAGATCTACAAATAACAAGTTCTGGAGAGGGTGTGACTAAAAGGGAACGTTTCTATACTAGTGGAAATGTAAGTTGGTGCAGCCACTATGGAAAACAGTATGAAGATTCCTCAGAAAACTAAAAATAGAATTACCAACAATCTCACTTCTGGGCATATGTCCAGACAAAACTGTAATTCAGAAACATACATACATCACTATAACAGTACTATTTACAATAGCCAAAACATGGATGTAACCTAAATGTCCATTAAGAGATGAAAAGATAAAGTGGTACATATATACAAATAGAATACTGCTCAGCCATTAAAAAGATTGAATTAATGCAATTGAAGTAACATGGATGCAGATAGAGATTATCACAGTAACTGAACTAAGTCCCTTGGAGTGCAAGGAGATCAAACCAGTCA
Source organism: Oreotragus oreotragus (assembly GCA_006410675.1). Lineage (NCBI taxonomy): Eukaryota > Metazoa > Chordata > Mammalia > Artiodactyla > Bovidae > Oreotragus > Oreotragus oreotragus. The sequence goes on from SJYX01001906.1 coordinate 120,691, forward strand.
ATCCTAAAATAAATCAGTCCTGAATATTCATTGGAAGGACTGATGCTGAAGCTAAAGCTCCAATACTTTGGCTACCTGATGAGAAGAACTGACTCATTAGAAATGACCCTGATGCTGGGGAAGATTGAAGGCAGGAGGAGAAGGGGATGACAGAGGATGAGATGATTGGATGGCATCACCGACTCGATGGACATGCGTTTGAGCAAGCTCTGGGAGTCGTTGAAAGACAGGGAAGCCAGGCATGCTGCAGAACATGGGGTCACAAGGAGTCAGACAAGACAGAGACTGAACTGAACTGAACTGAATTAAGTCAGAGAGAGAGAGACAACTGGGGAAGGAATGTGGTGGGAGTTTGGGGTTAGCAAATATAAGCTTATATAGAATGGTTAAACAACAAAATCCTATCATATAGCACAGTAAACTGTATTCAATATGCTATGAAACATGATAATGGAAAAGTATTAAAAAAGAATATGTATGTATATATATATGCTTGTGTGTGTGCTATAACTTGTGCATAAATCATTAATATCATAGATGTTAAATATATGAGGACTGGAGAGAAAAATATCTGTTATATTTACTTATAAGCTTATTTTGAATACTGAATTAGAGAATATTTCTGCTATAATATTATAAGATCCAAATTAATATAAAGAAAGGTGTTATTATTATGAAGTTCACAAATAGTAATATGGGTGTCTTTTGTTAAGAAAGTGTCTAAACCATCTATATGCATTGGTTTAGCAAGATCTCTGGTTGAAGAGACAGGGAAGCACAATGGCCTTCTCTTGGTTTTAACATTGTAAGATTTAAAAGTATCTGGTTTTGTGGAATGCAAACTTGCAGAATATGAAGAAAGTATTAATTTATAAGAAATTGGAGTTGATATAAGTAATTTGAGATTTTCAAGTAAATCACAAAGTGTGTAAAATGAATTGAGGAATTAATTTCTTAGATTTTTTAGGAACTATTCAAAGTACTCAAAATCCCAATGGAAAGGTGTTTATATCCTAAGAGAACATTTTTTTTTTTTTTTTAGGATGGGCCATTGTTTATAAAAATGCTTATTATTGCTCAGTCACTAAGTCATGTTCAACTCTTTGCGACCCCATGGACTGTAGTCTTCCAGGCTCCTTTTTCCATGGGATTCTCCAAGCAAGAATACTGGAGTGGGTCGCCATTTCCTTCTCCCTAAGGAAACATTTTAATTGGCGATAGTTATTAGCTTTCCTTAGTTGTGGAATTCATCTTAATCTACTGGCCAAGACATTCACACAGGTAAAAGAAAAGCTAGTCCAAGTAAATTAATAGCCTTACACTGGTAACAAAAGCCAAAGGTAGTGTTCAGTTCAGTTCAGTTCAGTCCCTCAGTCGTGTCTGAATCTTTGTGACCCCATGAATCGCAGCACGCCAAGCCTCCCTGTCCATCACCATCTCCCGGAGTTCACTCAGACTCACGTCCATCGAGTTACTGATGCCATCCAGCCATCTCATCCTCGGTCGTCCCCTTCTCCTCCTGCCCCCAATCCCTCCCAGCATCAGAGTCTTTTCCAATGAGTCAACTCTTCGCATGAGGTGGCCAAAGTACTGGAGTTTCAGCTTTAGCATCATTCCTTCCAAAGAAATCCCAGGGCTGATCTTCAGAAAGGACTGGTTGGATCTCCTAAAAGCAGTGTATTTATATAAATATTCTTAAAAGAAAAGCTCTTTTCTTAATCTTTTGAGTAATTTGTTTGTTTAATTACTTTCTTTTCATTGGAGGATTATTACAATATTGTGATGGTTGAGTAGTAATTTTTAACTGAGTGATAATATTGCATAGTGATTCAAAGCACTGGAGTCAGGTCAAGTTCAAGTCATAGATCAAGTTCAAGTCATAGCTTAAGCACTTTCTCACGCACTCAGACTCAATTATGTTGCTTTGAGCAACATGCCTTATCTTTCCCTGCCTCCAGTTTCTTAACTATAGAATTTGCATGACTCATAACAATACCTTTTGTGTAGTGTTACAAGGACTAAATAAGCTCAATTATGCAAAGTATTTGGGGCAAAACATAGTCATTCAGTCGTGTCTGACTCTTTGGGACTCCATGGACTGTACACTGCCAGGCTTCTCTGTCTATGGAGAAATTCCAGGCAAGAATACTGGAGTGGGTTTTCATGCCATCCCCCAGGAGATCTTCCCAACCCAGGGATAGAACCCAGGTCTCCCTCATTGCAGGTAGATTCTTTACCATCTGAGCCACCAGGGGAGCCTAAGAATACTGGAATGGGTAGCCTATCCCTTCTCCAGGCGTTCTTCCCATCCCAGGAATAGAACCTGGGTCTCGTGCATTGCAGGCAGATTCTTTACCAGCTGAACTATCAGGGAATCAATGTGTGTGTCAGCTGCTCAGTCATGTCTGAATCTTTGCAACCCCTATGGACAGTAGCTCATCAGGCTCCTCTGTCCATAGGTTTCTCCAGGCAAGAATACTTTAGTGGGCTGCCATTGCCTTCTCCAACCAGGGAAGCAATTCACAGCATATATTATGTTATTTCTTGTTGCTATTATGTGGAGTGTTCAGTTGTGTCAGACTCTTTTGTGACCTCATGTACTATAGCTTGCCAGGCTCCTTTATTCTTGGGATTCTCCAGGTAGGAACACTGGAGCAATTTGTCATTTTCTTCTCCAGGGGATCTTCCTGACCCAGGGCTGGAACCCATGTTTCCTGTGTCTCCTGCATTGCAGGCAGATTCTTTACCCACTGAGCCATCAAGGAAGCCTCAATATTATAGTGCAAAGCTAATGCTAGCTCCTTTTTTGTGCTCTCCCAGTATGCTGCCCATCCCTATTCCCCCCAAAGCATACACTCACGGAGACACTGGTGTAGCACTTTGCACTCCCTGTCTGAACCTTTTTTATTTAATTAGTCTAAAGTGAAGTCTTCATCTTTGTACTATTTACTGACCAACACTCTACTAACTGTTTGCATCCATGACCTAATTGTAGTTTCACCAATACTTGTAATGTAGGCACATTATTTTTCCTGTTATAGAAAGGAAAAAAGGAGGTTCAAAGTCTTGACGTAATTTAATCATGCTCACATATACAGTGTCTGTAAAGCCGACAGTTGATCTGGCAATTCAAAGACCGGTGCTCTTAAACTAAACTTGCTTATGAAATCAGCACAGCAAAAGGTGAGAGAACAGGACTGGTTGGAAAGTAAAAGGGGAAACAACAGGACAATGATTGGGGTTGAGGGAGGCAGATACATGAGTTTCCCTTTACTCTTCTGAGTTCCTGCTGAGCTCCCTATAACAAAACACCATTTAACAAGAGAAAAATGAGCAAGTTTACTAACATGGAAACCCCAGGTATATATGGAAGATAACCAGAGTAACTCCCTGAGGTAACTTGAAATTGAGGCTTAAATACAATCTTAATAGAGAAAGGGGAGAAGAGATGTATAAACCTCTTAGGAGAGAATAAATGACTTTTAAGAAGGGTTCAGTTCAGTTCAGTCGCTCAGTCATGTCCGACTCTTTGCCACCCCATAAATCGCAGCACGCCAGGCCTCCCTGTCCATCACCAACTCCCACAGTTCACTCAGACTCATGTCCATCGAGTCTGTGATGCCATTCAGCCATCTCATCCTCGGTCGTCCCCTTCTCCTCCTGAACCCAATCCCTCCCAGCATCAAAGTCTTTTCCAATGAGTCAGCTCTTCACATGAGGTGGCCAAAGTACTTGAATTTCAGCTTTAGCATCATTCCTTCCAAAGAAATCCCAGGGTTGATCTCCTTCAGAATGGACTGGTTGGATCTCCTTGCAGTCCAAGGGACCCTCAAGAGTCTTCTCCAACACCACAGTTCAAAGGCATCAATTCTTCAGCATTCAGCTTTCTTCACAGTTCAACTCTCACATCTATACATGACCACTGGAAAAACCATAGCCTTGACTAGACAGACCTTAGTCGGCAAAGTAATGTCTCTGCTTTTGAATATGCTATCTAGGTTGATCATAACTTTTCTTCCAAGGAGCAAGAAAGCAATTCTTCTAATTTCATGGCTGCAATCACCATCTGCAGTGATTTTGGAGCCCCCCAAAATAAAGTCTGACCCTGTTTCCACCATTTCTCCATCCATTTCCCATGGAGTGATGGGACCGGATGCCATGATCTTCGTTTTCTGAATGTTGAGTTTAAGCCAACTTTTTCACTCTCCACTTTCACTTTCATCAAGAGGCTTTTGAGTTCCTCTTCACTTTCTTCCATAAGGATGATGTCATCTGCATATCTGAGGTTATTGATATTTCTCCCGGCAATCTTGATTCCAGCTTGTGTTNCCACTCCAGTGTTCTTGCCTGGAGAATCCCAGGGACTGCAGAGCCTGGTGGGCTGCCGTCTATGGGGTCGCATAGAGTCAGACACGACTGAAGTGACTTAGCAGCAGCAGCAGCAGGATGGTTTGTAACAGTTTGTCTGATCTGATATGGACTTCTAGTCTTCTTTGGTTTGATAAGAGTTAGCTTTCCCTGTTGATTAAACTTTCAGGGAGAAAATTTGTGACAACTGACTTCCTTTTGGAAGACCTGTCTTTAGACAAAGAAAGCCTCTGGTTACATTTGCTGCTTTTCAAGTGCCCACAGTTTAAAATAATCAACACACCAAAGCAACAATTTCTCCTACCTTGAGGTGGCATATTCTGCTATCTTTCAATGAAAATGTCTTGTATTTTGATTGGGATAGTGGTTACATGACATATATACTTCTCAAAATTTGTCACACTGTACACTTCAGATTTTATATTTTTTTGTCAAACTGTACACTTAATATATGTGAATTGCATTGTATATAAAATACATTCCTCCAAAGCTGTGTTATGGTACTTTGTTTTCTTACTCTAGGAAGCCTTATCAGTGATCCAAAGTAATTGCTCTCTCACTGTTTTATTACTGTCACCGATTTTACAGTTGGTATTTAGTTACGTTCTCAAGTTTTTCAAAATTTATAGGTCATTCTACTGAAATGGATTTCTCAACAGCATAGAACTTATGGTTAATTTACTTTTCCCCAAAAACCTATTTAAATATAAACTCATAGAGAAAAATGATATGTAGGGAGAGAAAGAAATATACTTTTGGCTTGCATCGTCATTGTAAGTTTATTTATTCTTAAATGGTGAATAAGATGTTGATAGGAAATATTCTTACATTTTTATAGAAACAGAGGTGAACTTGCAATGATTTGTGAAGAATGGTTCAATTTATTTTCTTTTTTACTGTGGTTTTAATGGAAAATGCAAAATTCCCCCTTAATGTATTTTTAAGAAATTTAGGACAAATACTTTTAATTTAGTGTTTAATTTACTAGTGTCATCCCCTGGGACACTTTTAAGCTTCTTTGAGAAAGAAACCTGCTGTTCTAGAGTTTTGTTGAAAAGTGAACATGTACACCCGTGGCAGATTCATGTCAATGTATGCCAAAACCAATAGAGTACTGTAAAGTAAAATTAAAAAAAAAATTAAAAAAAAAAAAAAGAAAAGTGGACATGTTAGTTGCTCAATCGTGTCCGACTCTGCAACGAATGGGCCAGGCTTCTCTGTCCAGGGAATTCTCCAGGCAAGAATACTGGAGTGAGTACAGTCTCTTCTCCAGGGGATCTTCCTGACCCAGGGATCGAACCCAGTCCTCCCACATTGCAGGAGGATTCTTTACTGACTGAGCCACTAGGGAAGCCCCAAACAATTGAGAGGCACCTTGGAGTGGGTGCACTGCATGTGCAGGAAGCATGTAGCACTTCAAGGCTGAAGAAGCAGTGAAAATGCTAATGCAGTGTCTTGCATATAGATGATGTTCAGTAAACATGAGCTGTCCCTGGTATTATTCACTTGGCTTATTCTCCATGTCAAGACACGTATGAAGGATTTCTCAACAGTGATATTTGTCAAGGATTTTCAACGAAACACAATAAACCCAGTCTTCAACTTTTTAAACCTGAGGGTGACTAGCTAATCCTCATATTTATTCTTTCCTGAATCACTGTTTGCATTCAAATTCTCCACATCTTTCCCTCCTTAGACTGGGAACTCCTTAAAAGAGAAGGACCTTGCCTTTTAAAGAAAATAGTTTTATCTCCTACAATGTCTAGGCAGCTTGTTTATATACTGTGGGAGAAATAAATGTATTTAAACCTTTTTTTTTTTTTAAAGTTTAATGAATATATTTAGCATATGCTGCCTTGCACTGTTATTCATCTTATTTTACCTTGCCTCCCTAACTAGATTATCAGCAAATTCAGAGAAAAAATATTTAATTCTTTGCACACAACAGGTTCTTTACTTTTTTATGAAGATAATAGGATTTTAGAGTTTTGTTGGTTGCTTTGCAATATAAATTGAAAATGAATATATGAGTTTTTCTCCCTGAATGAAACTTATCAGTATTATAAGAAGGACAGCAAAACCAAAATCACATGAAACAATAAAGAAATAAAAAGTTCAAATGGAAAATACATTTGCATGGCTCAAATGCTCATTCATCACTGAATTGAAAGGATGTGATTTTCTTGTCAGATGACATGTCATAAATGTAAAATGGTGGCGGTGCTGACACTTTATATTTTGAATAAGTACAACTGCATAACCCTAATTTCTGTTTGAACATGCCACAGGTATAACTACTTCTTCACATGTAACCACTGTGTTTTACCTAGGGCAACTCTAAGAAGACTAATGTAGTTGCAGATCAACTCTATAGAGTTGTATCTTTGATTATATCATTTAAAGATGAAAGTGTGTGCATATTGAGTCCCTTCAGTCATGTCTGACTCTTTGAGACTTTATGGACTGTAGCCCATCAGGGTCCTGTTTTCATAGTATTCTCCTGGCAAGCATACTGAAGTGGGTTCCTTGCCTTCCTCTAGGGTATCTTCACCACCGAGGTAACAAATCTGTATCTCTTATGTCTCCTGCATTGGCAGGTGGGTTCGTTACCACTAGAACCACCTGGAAGCCCAGAAATAAAAGTACAACACAAAATTTGAGATTTTTTTAAAGACAAAAAAAAAATGATTGAAATATTATATATTCGATATATGTTACTTACAGCTCTAATTTTTCCCATCACCTTCAAAGGCAATCTTTCTTCAGCATATTTGGGAAGGAAGGTATTTTTAAATGCCCATTTCTGACTTGCCATATGGAAACTGTTGCTCTATGTGAGGTTTTTCCAGATAGTTCCAGGTTCTCTAAGGGTTATAGCTACCTATTCTGCTAGTGACAATCTATGGCAACTTTCTCTAAACTTCCCCAATGAATGGCAGAAGTAGGGTAACCCACCTTTCCTTTCACTGTGAAAAGTGAAAGTGAAAGTGACTCAGTTGTGTCCGACTCTTTGAGACTCCATGTACTATACAGTCCACAGGATTCTCCAGGCCATAATACTGGAGTGCTATCCTTTCCCTTCTCCAGGGGATCTTCCCTACCGAGGGATTGAACCCAGGTCTCCTGCATTGCAGGAGGATTCTTTACCAGCTGAGCCACAAGGAAGCCCCCCTTTCATTCTTTCTTCCCTTAATTATGTATACTGATACTATAGGAAGCCATACTGTGACATGAGACTTGACTGAAGAGTTGGGAGCTGCTGAGGTGCAGGAAGCACAGCCTAGAGGAGCTACCATATGTTCGAGGTCAGGGGTGGCGGCCGAGAGGAGCAACCCCATGTCCAAGGAGCAGCAGCTGTGCAGTCACAGGAGGGCAGATAGAGCTACTCCACGTTCAAGGAGGGGCGACTCGTCCAAGGTAAGGAGGAGCAGCTGTGCTTTGCTGGAGCAGCAGTGGAGAGATACCCCACAACCAAGGTAAGAAAGACCCCATGATCAAGTAAGACAGTAGGTGTTCCAAGAGGGCATCAGAGGGCAGACACACTGAAACCATAATCACAGAAGACTATCCAATCTGATCACACAGACCACAGCCTTGTCTAACTCAGTGAAACTAAGCCATGCCGTGTGGGGCCACCACATCATCTTTTATTTTCATTAGTTCTAAAACTTTATATTGAATGTGATTCATCTGTCTACCATACAGAAGGCATAAGATTCAATGAAACAATTAATAGATACTAGTGTTTTTTTTCCAAGAGTGTTCAGTGTAACTCTAGCATCAGATACAGGGGAGGCTTATTAACATAAGGACTGTTTGGACCTTTCCCAGCCTATTGGGCTTCCCTGGTGGCTCAGACGGTAAAGGATCCACCTGCAGTGCAGGAAACCTGGGTTCAATCCCTGGGTTGGGAAGATCCCCTGGAGAAGGGAACAACTACCCACTCTAGTATTCTTGCCTGGAGAACTCCATGGTCAGAGGAGCCTGGGAGGCTACATCTAGTCCACGGGGTCACAGAGTCAGACAGGACTGAGTGACTTTCACTTTCACTTTGAACTTATTTAATCAGGAGTTCTACAGATGGGTTCTGTTCTCTCTTCCTACTCTCCTCTGTCAAATGTAGATGAATCTTTTTTTTTTTAAATCAGAGGATAGTTTCTTTACAATATTGTGTTGGTTTCTGCCATACATCAATATGAATCAGCCATAAACATATATATGTTCCCTCCTTCTTGAGCCTCCTTCCCACCATATCCCAACCCTCCAGGTAGTCATGGAGCACCAGGTTTGAGCTCTCTTCATCATACAGCAAATTCCCACCAAGTATCTTAAGTAGTAAAGACAATGTGATTCTATTCTGAGTGATCAAATTTGCCTTGGACGAATATGAAAATTTGGGAAAAAGAGGTATACTTTCCCATATGTTACATGGATAAGGAGAATACATTCTGTAGTGCCAAGCAATAGATATTTAGATGATAGAGAATAATAAAGAATACACTGCTATACAAACTTGTATGATTAGCCAGGACTGGAATACCAGATATCCCAACAGGCCACGCTATTCAGTTGTCCATGCTAATGACAAATCTAGAGTGCTTAAATGAAAGTTACAGAAAATCCAGAGATGAGGAAATTTCTGAGTGTATTTCTATCACAAAACTTGGCAGAGGATATGTGATTCTGTGTGTGTGTGTGTGTGTGTGTGTGTGTGTGTGTGTGTTGGCTTCTTCCCCATGATGGGAGCTCCTTGAGTCTCTGAGGCCCTAGAGAGAGTGACGGTGATCCCGGAACAGCCACCTTAGCTGGTAGCACAACTTGCCCCCCAGCCGCTGACTCCTCCTAGACTCTTTCTCTGACAGCTTGCAGCCTACCTCCCGCATCAGGAAGTCCCGTCAGCTGCGATTTCAGGATGTGTGTGCTTCTGGCTAGTCTCAGTGCCTCCACTCGCACTCGCCTATTCCAGCCATCATCCTCTCTCACCTGGATTCATGGACGAGCTTGCTGCTCATCTCTGGTGCCACTCTTGCGTTCCTATAATGAGTTCTCCTCAAAGCAGCTCAAATCTTCATTTTAAAAACATGAAGTTCCTCTCCTCTCTTGCTCAAAATCCTCCCATGGTTTTTCTCACACTTGGAATGAAATCCAGAGTTTTCACTGTGGTCCATGAGGTGCCGCAGAATCCGCTTTCTTCTCCATCCTCCTCTCCCGCCACTCTGCTGACCTTGTACCACTCTCCCTCTGGCAACCCCACTCTTGCTTCCTTCCCTTCCTTTCATTTCTGGAGCACACCAAGGTTATTCTCACCCGAGGATGGTTTCAGCTGCTGTCCACTGGACCTGGAACATGCTTTCCTGATGACCCACTGCCTTGGTCTCCCCTCATTAAGGTCTCCACTCCAATTTCCCCTCCCAGAGAAACTTTTCTTACCATAGCTTCAAAATAGCTTCCCTCCCCTCTCCGCCCTCAGGTAACTCTAGTCCTTACTGGACCTATTTTTCTTCTTTGAAATGACATAGTGTATATGTGTATGTATATATATATATACACACACACATATATATACACATTATATATATACACATATACATATATAGATAGATCGGGGAAGGCAATGGCACCCCACCCCAGTACTCTTGCCTGGAAAATCCAATGGACGGAGGAGCCTGGTGGGCTGCCGTCCATGGGGTCGCTAAGAGTCGGACACGACTGAGCAACTTCACTTTCACTCTTCACTTTCATGCATTGGAGAAGGAAATGGCAACCCACTCCAGTGTTCTTGCCTGGAGAATCCCAGGGACGGGAGAACCTGGTGGGCTGCCGTCTATGGGGTCACACAGAGTCGGACACGACTGAAGCGACTTAGCAGCAGCAGCAACAGGATTCTCATAGGATACTGGTTTAGGTTTTAGAATCTAATAGCCTCACTGTCACATTTCTAAACAGAAAGTCTTTATGGACAAAAAAATCTTTAGAACAAGAGTAATTGAAAAGCAGAGGAATCTTGGGTGGTACAGTGATCTTATGAAAGGTGTCTTTCTGATAATACTCTAAGAATTATCTTGAAGTTATTATCTGCCCTCACAGGGAGAGGAGTATGGCCTTTGAGAGTCTTATCCAAAATATTTGGAAAGTGACATTAATGGTGAATGCAAATTAAATTTTAAAATGATGTTATAATTCTCCCATGTCCTTAGAATCAGTTTGAGGTTAAGTTCACACTGGTAGACAACTGCTTCCCACATGTGAAGTACGGTTAAATTATACCAGTGATGTCATTGACGTGGAAAAAAAAGTGCTGTGATTTTTAGTGATGGATATTTCACCACAGCTGTGAGCAATGTGTTCCATAAAGACTGGTATAATTCTCCCAGGAGCCATGTTAAAACCTTACTCTTGCAACTCTTTGGCAACATAATAATGATTAAAAATGAATGTGAAAGTCATTTACCCACAAGGTCAGTATTTTATGTATTTCCTAGTTAATAAGTAAGAAAAAAGGTTCCGATACTATTATACACGTGATATATTAGGCTAACGTCCAGCATATGCTTTATTATTACTCAAGTGTGCAAATTAAGAAGGTGATCAAATACAGTAAGAGTGACTTTCTGGTTTGAAGTGAAAGTATAAGCACACGGTGCCTTTGAACTTTAAATATTTGAAGAAAAATAGCCTGGGTCAAAGGTAGAACTAGATTTTTAATTTTTATTTATTTTTTTCTTTAAAAGCTTTAAGACTGCCTGCTCTTATTTTGGTTGGATTAAAGCAGATCTTTAGCATTACTGTCGCCTGGGTCAGAGCCGGCCTGGGGGGGATGGCTGTGTGCCCAGCAGACCACTCTGTGGGAACTGCCCCGGTGGCCCTCTTCACAGGTGTCCTCCATGGAGTGCAGTTCTCTCCTTGTGGGGTCTAGTGATTCACCATTGAATTTTCATTAAAGAAAGAGTTTCTCAAAATGGGAGAAGGAAAGCAACACCCAGCAACTGAAAGTGAGCAGCTGTATTTAGCACAGAGAAAGTGAAGTCATTCTTTCTCTCTGTTGTCCTTCACCTGTATGCCCACGTCAGATGTGGTGTGACTTTGAACAGAAGCAAGTCTTTGCTCAAGACAACTATCTGTCTGGGTCCTACTTGGCCACATTTTCAGAAGGACTATTGCTGTGAGTCATTGTAGAAATAAGACTCCTAGGTTGGACTTGTCCAGGGAGTACTGGTTATCCAGGATGATTGAAGGCTCAAGAATCAGTGTGGATAATGGTTTTGCCATCTGTGTTCTGAGTGGCATGTATTCTTGAGTTTGGAAAATGCACAAATCATTTCTGAATGATTTAGCACACTGAATCTAACCAAGTGCCTAGCACCTAGAACATTGATATTCTCAAAGAGAATGTATGTGTGTGTATTGAAATGAATACAAGGACAATGAAGAAACTTATTAAGTGGGAAAGTGAAAATGATTCTGGGTATCAAGTCTGAAAAGTAGTATGTGGCTATTCTCAGAGAACTACACAGAATTCTGAGCTGGAAGAACGAGGCTGTTGAGCACAGGAAAGATCAGTTTGAGTGATCAGGACTAAGATGTGAAGTTTACAAAGTAAGTATATTGGATGCTTTCTAGCAGGTCCTCATAGTGTGGAAACAAGGGTGGCCCGACAGTTTATAGAAACCATGCATGACAGCACAGATTCTCCAATGGGTACATTTCTTCCTGTGGTAAGTCCCACCCAGGAACCCATACCTCCCTGCACAGGGCACTCTTGCCTTGTGACACCCCCTCCTTTCATTTTCCCCACCAGAGAGTGCATAAATCTTCAGAGCACCATGGATTAGCCTCCAGGCCTGGAAGATGTAAAATGGTTTCCAAAGACACTTAATTTGCAATCAGTAAGCAGCTCAGACATCCAGCTATTTTGGCTTAATTAAGAAAAAAAGATCTTTGACAGCTGCAAATGGAAAGTTCTTGGGATGGGAGAGTCTTTAACAGCCCCAGATTTGGCAACCTTCAAAAAAAAAAAAAAATACTGCCAGTTCTTAACTTTAAAACTAAGGATATATTTATGTAACATTTAAACAACTGGTTGATTCAGTGAAACTATCTCTCCAATTTATTTGGATGACATGTAGATGAACAGAACTTTGATTAATTCATCTTCCAATCACTTGTCAAGATGTTGCAAAAAATAGGCTGATTTCTGTTTCACACAGCTGAGATTTATGATAACATTAAAGAGCTAAGGTTCAGTGACTTTAAACTATGCTTGAATTATGACTTAAAACAATGTCTAATGTTAATAATGGTAGGATATGAAGATTTGCTTTTAAACTTAGTGTGACTTTTTTGGCTTTTATTTTAGTGACATGTTTATCAAGGATAAGTAGGTGCTGAGTGCTCAACTACACTTTAACCATCCTTTTCTCTTATGCTTAGAAAACTACAACAGCCTCTTTATTTTGCATTTTATAATGCTAATCTCTTTCTTCCAATCTATTCTATCCTGTTAAGGAAATCTCCTTAAATATTATTTAATAGTATAATTTTCCTACTCAAAAAAACTTCAAAACTGTGTGTGTGTGTGTATATGAACTGAACTGAACTGAACAGAGGTTACATTAAAGGAACCAAAGAAGCTCATCAGTTCATCAAGAAGATCACCTGAGACTAGACTCAAGGCATGGAGGCCCTCCACATACCCTAATCTTGTCAGCAACCACCGATCCCTCCACCCACCTTGAACCATTGCTATAAAACTCCTCAGCAAATCCTCCAGGGTCGGGACATATAGTTTTTTAGGGCAGGAGACCTCTGTGTCCCCCTTTTCCTGGCAAAGCAATAAAGCTGCTCTTTTCTGTTTCACCCAAAATTCTGTCTTTGAGATTGGATTCAGAGCTGGTTCACAGAGGTCAAGCTTTCAGCATCACCATCTTGATCCGTTCATCTGCCCCAAGCCTACATCAGCAGTCTTCATGGCCTGCCCTCTCTTTGCAAAAAGGGCTAGGAAAAATACTAGTGCTAAAACCAGCCTGAGGGTCTTGACCCATTTTGTCAACACAGCTGCTGTCCCTTTAAGAAGATGATGCATGCAGCTGAGCCCATCTTCCACTGAATTCAATGTAGGGAAGGTGTGTTCTCTGCTTCTTAATTTTTTCTTGTCCTGCAAAGTCTAAGGGCTTGGGGAATTAGTGCAAAACTTCCCTTTTCCCTATGGAACATAGAGAGGTTGGAGCAAACATCAAAGTTTAAAGAGTGGTCATATTCCTTATAACACTGTATTCATATTCAATAAATAGGCATTTTCACTCTACCTTTACAGCAGGTTCAGGTCCTCAGCTCCCTGTTTGGGTACTAGTTCTGATCATTCACCAGTAGTGTTTGAACTACAAATTGTTCACTTTACTGTGACTGTTTGCACTGATGAAGAATTAGGTCACCAACTGCCAGTTCTCAGAACTGGGTCTCGGACCTGATTGTAAATATCACATGAGCCACCCCTAGCAATGTGATCTTGGGGAAATTACTTAATTTCCCCAAGGCACAGTTTCTCGTCTGTAAAATGAAATTAACAATAGTACTTACTTCATAGCATCGATGCAACGATTCATTAAGAACAAACAAAGAGGGTAGCTAACACCTGTTGTGGCACATAATTGGTGGCTCAGCAAATGACTCACTTGGGTGGGAGGGGAATAATGTCCCTTTGACAGCCATTGTCTATTAACCAAGAGGACTAGAAAGCAACAGTTCTGCCTATTACAATCCCCATACTTCCTTCCCCTCTAGGTAGCCGTGACTTCATTCTTAGTTGTCAACCTGCGGCTCTCACTGTTGCAGAAAGTGTTCATCGTTCAGTCGTGACCCCATGGACTGTAGCCCACCAGGCTCCTCTGTCCATGGGATTCTCCAGGCAAGAATACTGGAGGGGGTTGCAGAGAAGAAGCTGTTTCTTTGATTTCCTTTTTGTTGCTTTTGTTATTATAATCATGCTTGATAGCTTGCCTGGAGAATTTCATGGCAGGCTCCTGGCAGGCTCCAATCCATAGAGGTGCAAAGATTCAGACATGACTGATCAACTAAAAAGGTTTTTTTTTAAAAAAGGATTTTCCTACATGCATTGAAGGGCAGGGAGTCCACTCCACTCCAGGGCAGGTGATGAGGAAAACTCCCTCTCAGAGTTTTCTTGGGTACATGGTGGCCAGCGTCCCCTCCTGTTGTTGCAGGGAGAAGCCAATTTTGAGTCCACATGGGAAACTGTTTCTTTGACTTGCTTTTTGTTGCTTTTGTTTCATACTTAATAGCTTGCCTCAGAGGACCCTGCCCCTCTGCCTGACTATAAATTAAAGTGTCTTTTTTCAGCTCACAGAGAGATAATCTGACCCTCAGTTCAGTTCGGTTCAATCGCTCAGTCGTATCCGCCTCTCTGTGACCCCATGGACTGCAGCACGCCAGGCCTCCCTGACCATCACCAACTCCAGGAATTTACTCAGTCTCATGTCCACTGAGTCTGTCATGCCATCCAACCATCTCATCCTCTGTCGTCACCTACCCACCTGTGAAGAGAAGAGATTAACACACCCTTTCCAAAGGCTGGCCGTTCCCTTGGAGATGTTCTGCAAGATTGAAGGCCCTCTCACTTTACTTCCCCACTGCCTCTTCCTCTCTATTCTGCCTTTTGATGCTAGTTCCTCATTGCTTCCTTCTCTCTGACTCTACAAAAGAACTTAGCATCCAGACCCCAGCAGGAAGATCACTTTGAGGTACTAGCCTGCCATCTTCTCCATCAGCCACTCCCCAAATAAAGTCGTATTCCTTGCCTCGGCATCTCGTCTCTGGGATTCACCGGCCTGTTGTGCAGCAAGCAGAGTGAGCCTGGACTCAGTAGCACCACCAACATGTAAAGCTCACTAAGGACACAGTTACAACCCAGTGGCCAGCAGAATCTACATTAGAAGACAGTCAATAAACATTTGTCTGTAGTGGCATGAATATTTTCTCAGTTGACTGGTTGAATATGACTTCTGATGCTTGTTGGTATCAGTACCCAGGAAATATAAGGCTTCCCAGGTGGACTGGAAAAGGTCGGTTTTCATTCCAATCCCAAAGAAGGGCAATGCCAAAAAATATTCAAACTACTGCACAATTGCACTCACCCCACACTAGCAAAGCAATGCTCAAAATCCATCAATCTAGGCTTCAATAGTATGTGAACTGAGAACTTCCAGATGTACAAGCTGGATTTAGAAAAGGCAGAGGAACCAGAGATCAAATTGCCAACATCCATTGGATCATAGAAAAAGCAAGAGAGTTCCAGAAAAACATCACTTCTGCTTCACTGACAATGCTAAAGCCTTTGACTGTGTGGATCACAACAAACTATGGAAAATTCTTCAAGAGATGGGAATACCAGATGGGAATATCACCTTCTCTGCCTCCTGAGAAATCTGCATGCAGGTCAAGAAGCAACAGAACCGGACATGAAACAACAGACTGGTTCCAAATAGGAAAAGGAGGACGTCAAGGCTGTATACTGTCACCCTGCTTATTTAACTTCTATGCAGAGTACATCATGAGAAACGCTGGGCTGGAGGAAGCACAAGCTGGAATCAAGATTGCCAGGAGAAATATCAATAACCTCAGATATGCAGATGACACTACCCTTATGGCAGACAGTGAAGAAGAACTAAAGAGCCTCTTGATGAAAGTGAAAGAGGAGAGTGAATGAAAAAGTTGGCTTAAAGCTCAACATTCAGAAAACAAAGATCATGGCCTCTGGTCCCATCACTTCATGGCAAATAGATGGGGAAACAGTGGAAACAGTGGCTGACTTTATTTTGGGGGCTCCAAAATCACTGCAGATGGTGATTGTAGCCATGAAATTAAAAGACACTTACTCCTTGGAAGAAAAGTTATGACCAACCTAGATAGCATATTGAAAAGCAGAGACATTACTTTGCCAACAAAGGTCCATAGTCAAAGCTATAGTTTTTCCAGTAGTCATTTAAGGATGTGAGAGTTGGACCATAAAGAAAGCTGAGCACCGAAGAATTGATGCTTTTGAACTGTGACATTGGGAAAGACTCTTGAGAGTCCCTTGGACTGCAAGGAGATCCAGCCAGTCAATCCTAAAGGAAATCAGTCCTGAATATTCATTGGAAGGACTGATGCTGAAGCTGAAACTCCAATACTTTGGCCATCTGCTGCGAAGAGCTTATTTAACTTCTATGCAGAGTACATCATGAGAAACGCTGGGCTGGAGGAAGCACAAGCTGGAATCAAGATTGCCAGGAGAAATATCAATAACCTCAGATATGCAGATGACACTACCCTTATGGCAGACAGTGAAGAAGAACTAAAGAGCCTCTTGATGAAAGTGAAAGAGGAGAGTGAATGAAAAAGTTGGCTTAAAGCTCAACATTCAGAAAACAAAGATCATGGCCTCTGGTCCCATCACTTCATGGCAAATAGATGGGGAAACAGTGGAAACAGTGGCTGACTTTATTTTGGGGGCTCCAAAATCACTGCAGATGGTGATTGTAGCCATGAAATTAAAAGACACTTACTCCTTGGAAGAAAAGTTATGACCAACCTAGATAGCATATTGAAAAGCAGAGACATTACTTTGCCAACAAAGGTCCATAGTCAAAGCTATAGTTTTTCCAGTAGTCATTTAAGGATGTGAGAGTTGGACCATAAAGAAAGCTGAGCACCGAAGAATTGATGCTTTTGAACTGTGACATTGGGAAAGACTCTTGAGAGTCCCTTGGACTGCAAGGAGATCCAGCCAGTCAATCCTAAAGGAAATCAGTCCTGAATATTCATTGGAAGGACTGATGCTGAAGCTGAAACTCCAATACTTTGGCCATCTGCTGCGAAGAGCCGACTCATTAGAAAAAACCCTAATGCTGGGAAAGATTGAAGGCAGGAGGAGAAGGGGCTGACAGAGGATGAAATGGTTGGATGGCATCACCAACTCAGTGAACATCAATTTGGACAGGGAGGCCTGGCGTGCTGCAGTCCCTGGGATGGCAAAGAGTCGGACATGACTGAGTGACAGAACAACGGTGGCTCAGTGGTAAAGAATCCGCTTGCAATGCAGGAGACACAGGTTTGATCTCTGGGTCTGGAAGATTCCCTAGAGAAGGAAATGGTAACCCACTCCTGTACTCTTGCCTGGGAAGTCCCATGGACGGGGAGCCTGGTGGGCTACTTTCCATGGGATCACAAAGAGCTGGACACAATTTAGCAGTTTAAAACAACAACCCAGGAAATATACAGTCTAAGACAGGAGAGACATAGGTTTAATATTTACTAACATTTTCCCTTACCTGACACCTATTTTTTTTTTTTAAGCATTAGAGCCAAAGTTCTTGGACCTTGCTGCTTTGCATGACTGGATTAGGCTGCATATGAGAATTTTGCAAAGGAAAAAAAAAAATTCATCTCACCAATTTACATCTCAATTTCTGTTCCTCTCAAAAGCCTCAAAGTCCCTCAGCAATAATCATGTTCAAGGCAAAGAAATTAAGAAGTTTGGCTGGGAAGCTATTAAATGAGTCTCTGAAATGTAGTAAAAGGCATATCCAAAGGTCTGTCCTTCCCCTAGACTTTTTTCTGTCCCTGCCACAGGAGAGCAAGTACTGGAAGGGAGGCTTCCTCTTGGATAATGCAAGATTTATGCAAATTGTGTTGCAAATTGCTGTTGGTACATTGGATTTGTCATTGTCTGGGTGAGATCACGTTCCTGTGCACAGAGGTGTGTACAAAGTATCACCTGGGATAACAACAAAAACCTACAATATGGAGTTTATACGGCACAGAATCCCTCAGTAATAAAAATCATCAAGGCCCAAATAACCCAGGGGTTCTCCTTAGCCCCTTTCATCAGTGTTCCAGAGAAGATCTGCTGTGTTTCTTCCTTCCCATCTCTTAGGAATCATAGTGGTAATGAGAGGTTGAGAAAGGAAAGTGATGGATGAATGAGTGGGTTATTAGAGCTCAACAACAACTCAGGAAATATACAGTCTTGGACTGCAAGGAGATCAAACCACTCAATCCTAAAGGAAATCAGTCCTGAATATTCACTGGAAGGACTGATGCTGAAGCTGAAGCTCCAATACTTTGGCCATCTGCTGTGAAGAGCCGACTCATTAGAAAAAACCCTGATGCTGAGAAAGATTGAAGGCAGGAGGAGAAGGGGATGACAGAGGACAAGATGGCTGGATGACATCACTGACTCAACAGACATGAGTCTGAGCAAGTTCCGGGAGATGGTGAAGGGCAGGGAGGCCTGGCGTGCTGCAGTCCACGGCCACAAAGAGTCAGACGCGACTGAGCGACTAAACAGTGGCAGCAGCAACATTAGAGCTCAAGGCTGTGTATTTTATTTTGGCCATGCCTTGCACCATGCAGGACCTTAGTTTCCCTTCCAGGAATGAAACTCATACCCCCTGCAGGGTATGGAGTCTTAGCATGGAGTGTTAACCACTAGACCGCCAGGGAAATCACGCAGGGTTGTTGAATTAAAAAGAGGAGTCTGGTTGGAAAAGAATCACAGTCTGACTTATAGTGATTCTGAAGGAATCCAACTCCAGATAGAGAATCCAGAAAGAGGAGGATTCTTTGTTTGGTTGTTTGTTTTAATAGAGCAGTAAGAGGAGGAAAGTTTTCTCATGCTATCTGTAGAGTTATTGCTGGGAAGACTCCAGTCAAAGATGGGAAGCTCCTCTTATTAGAGAGGGTAACTGTCTTCACTGAAGACTCAAACCTCTATACAAGGCTTTGTCTGCCTGGTGGACGAGACTAGATGGTTGTCATCCCCATTTTCAAGTCAAAATTCTTTTCTTTTTTTAAGTCAAATGACTTTATTTATTTTTTACTTCAGGTTTTTTTAAAACATTCTTTTTCATTAATTTTTTAAATTATGAAAATATGATAACACATTTAAAGGAGACTTGGAAAACAAAGAAAAAAGTTACATATAGTTCCACTAGATATTACAATTGTTTGTTTTTAGTAGATAAATATTTTTAGTAAGATTAAATTCACAAATTATTAAATGAATAATTTTTAGTAGGATTTTCAGTATAAAATCCTCAGAAATTATTAGAATGAGTTTTGACTTACATTCATTCTATTAAGTCAAAATTCTTAATATGACATCCATGAACACCCCCAAAGAGGGCTGTGAATGCCCTAAAAATATCTGCAAAACTTTAAACCTAAAATATTTGTAAGTGACCTGTGATCCCCCAAAACGTTAAAACACCACATAAAAGAGAGAAGGAAAGGAACTTCCCTGTTGGCCCAGTGGTTAAGACTCCATGTTTCAATGCAGGGGGCATGGGTTCAATCTCTGGTCGGGGAAGTTCCACATGCCACGCAGTGTAGGGGGAAAAACTGGAAGTTATCACATATCCAGTAATATGCTGGCAAGGTGTGGGGAACAGGGGCTCTTTGCACTACTGGTAGAAACAAAAATTGGATCATCTCTAGAAGGCAGTCTGGCCTTTAGAAATATGCAGAGCTTTTGACCCAATTAATTCCACTTCTAGAAATATATCTTAAGGAAACAGAAAGAAATGCATAAAAGCATTTATAATTAAGGGTGTTCATCTTGGCATGAGAAACGAGGGACAAATTCAATGTCCAATGATCAGCGTTTATTAAATATTGTGCTCCATTTATCATGGAACAAGTATACCAATAAAAATCATAGTATAAAAAGATACGAAATGATGTGGTTATGTGCTTATAATGTATTAAGTAAAAATGCAAATCGGGTAACAAAACAGTATTGCAATATTTATTACATATTTATTAAATCAACTCCCTTATGATTATACAGTGAAAGTGAGAAATAGATTTAAGGGCCTAGATCTGACAGAGTGCCTGATGAACTATGAAATGAGGTTCGTGACATTGTACAGGAGACAAGACCATCCCCATGGAAAAGAAATGCAAAAAAGCAAAATGGCTGTCTGGGGAGGCCTTACAAATAGCTGTGAAAAGAAGAGAGGTGAAAAGCAAAGGAGAAAAGGAAAGATATAAGCATCTGAATGCAGAGTTCCAAAGAATAGCAAGGAGAGATAAGAAAGCCTTCCTCAGCAATCAATGCAAAGAAATAGAGGAAAAGAACAGAATGGGAAAGACTAGAGATCTCTTCAAGAAAACTAGAGATACCAAGGGAACATTTCATGCAAAGATGGGCTCGATAAAGGACAGAAATGAAACGGACCTAACAGAAGCAGAAGATATTAAGAAGAGGTGGCAGTAATACACAGAAGAACTGTACAAAAAAGATCTTCACGACCAAGATCATCACAATGATGTGATCACTCACTTAGAGCCAGACATCCTGGAATGTGAAGTCAAGTGGGCTTTAGAAAGCATCACTATGAACAAAGCTAGTGGAGGTGATGGAATTCCAGTTGAGATCTTTCAAATCCTGAAAGATGATGCTGTGAAAGTGCTGCACTCAATATGCCAGCAAATTTGGAAAACTCAGCAGGACTGGAAAAGGTCAGTTTTCATTCCAATCCCAAAGAAAGGCAATGCCAAAGAATGAATATTAAGAAGAGGTGGCAAGAATACACAGAACTGTACAAAAAAGATCTTCACAACCAAGATAATCACGGTGATGTGATCACTCACATAGAGCCAGACATCCTGGAATGTGAAGTCAAGTGGGCTTTAGAAAGTATCACTACGAACAAAGCTAGTGGAAGGGATGGAATTCCAATGCAGCTATTTCAAATCCTGAAAGATTATGTTGTGAAAGTGCTGCACTCAATATGCCAACAAATTTGGAAAACTCAACAGTGGCCACAGGACTGGAAAAGGTCAATTTTCATTCCAATTGAAAAGAAAGGCAATGCCAAAGAATGCTCAAACTACCGCACAATTGCACTCATCTCACAAGCTAGTAAAGCAATGCTCAAAATTCTCCAAGCTAGGCTTCAACAGTATGTGAACTGTGAACTTTCAGATGTTCAAGCTGGTTTTAGAAAAGGCTGAGGAAACAGATCAAATTGCCAAAATCTGCTGGATCATCGAAAAAGCAAGAGAGTTCCAGAAAAACATCTATTTGTACTTTACTGACTATGCGAAAGTCTTTGACTGTGTGGATCCGAAGAAACTGTGGAAAATTCTGAAAGAGATGGGAATACCAGACCACCTGACTTGCTTCTTGAGAAACCTGTATGCAGGTCAGGAAGCAACAGTTAGAACTGGACATGGAACAATAGACTGGTTCCTGTCTNAGAAACTGTGGAAAATTCTGAAAGAGATGGGAATACCAGACCACCTGACTTGCTTCTTGAGAAACCTGTATGCAGGTCAGGAAGCAACAGTTAGAACTGGACATGGAACAATAGACTGGTTCCAAATAGGAAAAGGAGTACGTCAAGGCTGTATATTGTCACCCTGTTTATTTAACCTATATGCAGAGTACATTATGAGAAACGCTGGGCTGGAAGAAGCACAAGCTGGATGGAATCAAGCTTGCTGGGAGAAATATCAGTAACCTCAGATATGCAGATGACATCACCCTTAGGGCAGAAAGTGAAGAGGAACTAAAGAGCCTCTTGATGAAAGTGAAAGTGGAGGGTGAAAAACTTGGCTTAAAGCTCAACATTCAGAAAACTAAGATCGTGGCATCTGGTCCCATCACTTCATGGGAAATAGATGGGGAAACAGTGGAAACAGTATCAGATTTTACTTGTCTGGGCTCCAAAATCACTGCAGATGGTGATTGCAGCCATGAAGTTAAAAGACGCTTACTCCTTGGAAGGACAGTTATAACCAACCTAGACAGCATATTAAAAAATGGAGACATTACTTTGCCAACAAATGTCTGTCTAGTCAAGGCTTTGATTTTTCCAGTAATCACATATGGATGTGAGAGTTGGACTGTGAAGAAATCTGAGCAGGCAAGAATTGATTCTTTTGAACTGTGGTGTTGGAGAAGACTCTTTAGAGTCCCTTGGACTGCAAGGAGATCCAACCAGTCCATCCTAATTGAGATCAGTCCTGGGTGTTCATTGGATGGACTGATGCTGAACTGAAATTCCAATTATTCCAATTATTATTCTCCTATCAAGGTAACCCCTGCTGTTGTGTGTCTGCTTGTGTGTGTGTGCATACCAGGGTGTTTGTATGTATGTGTATGCCAGATTTATATTTATATTCAAATTTATATTGTATTGTATGTCAGGTAAAATAGGGGAAAGAAGTTAAGGGAATATTGGAATTACTGATGTCCTCAATTCAATGATGAATAATAAAGAATTTAAACATTCCATAACAAGTTGAAGAAGGGATTAGTAGGAGAACTTGGAAGACTGATATAATTATGTGGTAAGAAAGAAAGGAGGAAAGAGGAGGGCAGTATAAGTAGACCTCATTAATTGTGAAAGAAAATCAATATAAAGTTTAAAATTGATAAACTTCCGGGCAAGTGTGCTATTTAGAAACATGGATTTGATAACTGAAAGACCAAATACAGAAATATATAGAAGTGGCTGCTTCTACAAAATACATAAATATCTGATAAGATTGGTTGCTTGGGAAGAAAACTAGAAGATGGGAGTTGTAATGACTGTAAATTTTTTCCATACATTCTTTTGTGGTGATTGAATAGTTTATTATATGTATGTTAGCTCTGAAATACAACCATAACAAAATACCACATATTGGATGGCTCAAATCATAAATATCTATAGTCTCACAGTTCTTGAGACCAAACATCAAGATCAAAGTACCAGTAGAGCTGGTTTCTTCTCTGGTCTCCCTTGACCAGATGGCTGTCTTCTCACTGTGTCCTTACTTGGTTTTTCTCTGTGCAAACTCTTCCCAAATGTCTCTTTCTCTTCTTTTATAAGAACACCAGTTACACTGGATCAAGGCTGCAATCTTTTGACTTCATTTAACATTAATTAATAATAGGTATATAGTAAATAGTAATAAGCATAGTGGTGAATATGGACATGAGTTTGGGTAAACTCTGGGAGTTGGTGATGGACAGGGAGGCCTTGCATGCTGCGGTTCATGGGATCACGAAGTGTCGAACATGGCTGAGTGACTGAACTGAACTGATAGTGCTGAGTATCCCTACCTGTCACTCAGAAGAATGGGGTTCAACTCNGACATGAGTTTGGGTAAACTCTGGGAGTTGGTGATGGACAGGGAGGCCTTGCATGCTGCGGTTCATGGGATCACGAAGTGTCGAACATGGCTGAGTGACTGAACTGAACTGATAGTGCTGAGTATCCCTACCTGTCACTCAGAAGAATGGGGTTCAACTCTACAGTGGGGAGCCAAAAAGACTATAGTGGCTCACATAATAACGAATCTGCCTGAAATGCTGGAGACCTGGGTTTGATCCCTGGGTGGGAATATCCCCAGAAGAAGGGAATGGCTACCCACCCCAGTATTTTTGCCCGCAGAATTCCATGGACAGAAGAGCCTGGTGGGCTACAGAGCATAGGATCACAAAGAGTTGGACACGATTGAATGATTAACCCTTTCAACACTGTCAAACAATAAATAAATCAGTTTTAAAGGCTCTATCTTCAGATTCAGTCACACAGGGGTGTTAGGGATGCAGCATATGAATTTTCCTGGAAAACAAGTGAGTCTATAATAATGTGTAAGGTGAATTTATTTATAATAAATAAATAACTTAATTTAATCAACATTTAAAAGAAATTGTATTACAGAGCAAAACTGGATGTGATGGATGAGATAAGGAACTCATTCATTTTAAGCCCTTGTATACTATTTCATTGTCTTGCATTCACGCGTGCTGTCTTTAAGTTCTGTTGGACTCTATGAGACCCCATGGACTATAGCCCACCAGACTTCTCTGCCTCTGGGATTTTCCAGGCAAGATACTGGAGTGGGTTGCCATTTCCTCCTCCTGGGAATCTTCCCGATGCAGGGATTGAACCTGAGTCTCTCACATCTCCTGCGTTGGTGGGTGGATTCTTTACCACTGAGCCACCTGGGAAGTCCTTTTCATTCTCTTAATTAGATATAAATGTTTGTATACATTAAGCAAATAAACTATTAGGCGGCAGAGGTCATCAGCATTGAGATCACCTCTCCCTGAATGGAAACTCAAAGGTGGTCACACTCTCCCATTGCCCTCCAACTAGTAAAAGTTTTCCTCCTTCGTCCACCATTCTGAGTTTGTCCTTATCTTTCGTTCTCCCAGTCTCATTCCCTCAGTATTTCAAATTGAGTTTAATGGAGATATTCTAATCTTTCTCAAAGCAGCATATTCCTTAAGTATTGGGATGGATGCTATCAATCTCACTGGTGTCCTTTATCAACCAAACGGTTTGTGCTAGGAAGAACTCACAAGTAAGTATGAAAATAAGGAAGAAGTTGGGAGGTGAGAAAGGACAATGCTAATGAAGGAATTTGCCAAGGACGGAATCCTAACTTCCAATTTCCTTGATTTAAAGAAAGCACATATACAAAACACAATATACTTCATGGTTAAGTAACTGGATTTATGGAGTGAGCACAGGAGAATATGTTGTTAGGATTATCTAGAGAGACAAATAATAACCATGTCAAAGTGCATGATCCAAAATCAATCATTCAACGTTCAGCTGATACGGATAAATAAGCAGGGGAGAGTTGCAACAGAGAAGTCAGATCAATGCTGCTAAAATGCAAAGTAAATTGGCAATGAACCCTAGGGTCTAGTTAGAGCCTTATACAAATCTGATGTTCATTTGGCTCCCAGTCAGATGATTCTGGAAGAAGAGGGCAGATTGCCTGAGTCCTGAGGAGGGGCACAGAGAGATCAAAGGTCTGAACTCTTCAAGCCTGGGGGAATTGCTCTGTTTCATTGGATGCCCTATTTATAATGTGGAAATATAAACATTGTTCTTAGGTAAAAGCTGAATGTGTTTATTGTATTTGCATTCAAGGAATACTGACACTACAGCCTTTGTTGATGTTGACATCAATTTCATTTTAATTCTAAATTCATAGGAGTCAAGAGGAATGCATACTTTATGAAGAGGAGGCTTTATTTCAAATTTAAATATTTATAGTGTTTGTCAGTTCAGTGTGCATCAAAGACATTGATATAACTTCAAAAGTCTAACACAGAAAGTGAACTGACTGCTCAGAATATACTTAGCCCACAATACAGCACAATGAATTATATTATACTCTCATTGTTTGGTAATTCTGTAGGTGCAAACTGCATTAATTTTATTTAAGCCCATGTCAAAAAAACTATTGTAGCATCAAACTATCAGTTGAAATATTCAAGGTCATTTTCTTTTCAATTTACCTTTTAACAAATCTCTGCTAGTAGCTGTTGTGAAAGGAGCCACCACCCTCAAAAAATCTGTAATCTACAGAGGCAAGACTCATGTTTAAAAGTAGTACCAATACCCCAAACACTAAAAGTTAGTTTAGAATAAAATGCCAACCAACTGGCTCTCATACTTTCCTCACCATACTCATTATTTAAGAAAAACTCAGGGGTTAAATATCAGAAATAGAAAAGAAAATTGGATGCTTGGGGCTGGTACACTGGGACGACCCAGAGGGATGGTAGGGGGAGGGAGGAGGAAGGGGGTTTCAGGATGGGGAACACGTGTATACCTGTGGTGGATTCATGCTGATGTATGGCAAAACCAATACAATATAGTTTAAAAGTAGTACCAATACCCCAAACACTAAAAGTTAGTTTAGAATAAAATGCCAACCAACTGGCTCTCATACTTTCCTCACCATACTCATTATTTAAGAAAAACTCAGGGGTTAAATATCAGAAATAGAAAAGAAAATTGGATGCTTGGGGCTGGTACACTGGAACGACCCAGAGGGATGGTAGGGGGAGGGAGGAGGAAGGGGGTTTCAGGATGGGGAACACGTGTATACCTGTGGTGGATTCATGCTGATGTATGGCAAAACCAATACAATATTGTAAAGTAATTAACCTCCAATTAAATAAATTTATAGTAAAAAAATAAAACTCAAAGCCACAATTAAAAAAAAAAGAATTGTTAACTTTTTCCTTCAGACATACAATTCAAGTGACACTGCTCTGGATCAAGCTTAAAGAGGGTGCAAAATGTTTTTCTTTCCAATTTTGAAAGATAATTATTTATAGTTCTTTTCTCTCTGTCTTTGTGTCTGTGCCTCTGTCGGCCTGTGTCTCTGTCTCTTTTTCTTTTTCCCTCTTTTGTGTGTTGGTAATGGACTGTGTGGGCTTCCCTGGTGACTCAGACTGTAAAGAATCTGCCTGCAGTACAAGAGACCTGGGTTTGATCCCGGGATCTGGAAGGTCCCCAGGAGAAGGGAATGGCTACCCACTCCAGTATTCTTAACTGGAGAATTTCGTGGACACAGGAGCGTGGTGGGCTATAGTCCATGGGGTCACTTCACTTTTTCAGTGAGCTACCCACAAACAATGCCAAATGAGATAAAGTGATTAAAGTAAGCTAAACTTAACAACAACAGCCACAAAAGGTGGTCATCCTGAGTCTCACAAACTCAATTATTTCTAAGCTAAAAAAACCACTCGTATTCTCAGTCTCCCATATCCTCCAATTTTTTTTTTTAAGTCCTAGGGATTAAATAATACACAAGATGCAGGATCTTCTAACTTTTACCCCCAAGCTGCCAGGTCTCTGGGCTTCCTAAGAGTCTGAGTTGTTTATCCATTGTCCTGCAGATGGTGATGCTCACCTGCAAGTCCCAGTTCTTTCTGCAGTGGAACCTTGCTTGTCCAGGTTCCTGCATAGACTCTCAGGTCTTTGAAAGGAATACCCTCCTACTCACTTGGAGTCAGGGAAGTTGAGTTTTAAGGTTTGTTCATCAATATATATATGTCTGCAGTCAACTTAGGCTCTCCACAGATAAAGGATCAGCAGTATGCTGTAGGCCAAAAACATTTTACCCTCCAGCCTTTCCTCTTGATCTCTTGTAGTTTTTATTTTAAAATGCTTTTTGTTTTTTCCTAAGGTCCTAGTCCATCTGAGAGGTTTGAATAATGAACCTAATTGAGAGATAACTAGGATTTTTATCCCATTTTCCCAGAAAACTATTGAGTTCCTTTGCACACATATTTGTCTCTCCTTTTGATACGATGGCTCATGTATCCATGTGTGCATGCTAGGTCACTTCAGTCATGTCTGATGCTTTGCGATTCCACAGATTATAACCTGCCAGGCTCCTCTGCCCATGGGATTTTCCAGTGTAGAATACTGGAGTGGCTCCCATGCTTTCTGCTCATATCTAAAATCAATGGCTTCACTTGTGGTCTATGTCCCAAGCTCTCTCAAGTTAATCAAGAACTTTGCTCCAGCAATTCTCTCTTTTCATTTCTAGCCTCAGTTTTTTTTTGTTTTTGTTTTTGTTTTTTTTTTGCTATGAGACCATCTATCACCATGAAAACATAGCACTAACTTGACCATCTTAAACAACATTTTCTTTTCTCCTGCTTCTCCAACAGCTGCAGTTTGATTTAAGTCATCATTTCAGAATGACTCCTCTAAAAAGTTGCCTAATCTAGTTGTCTCCACATTCTCTCCTCTCCTTCTAAACTCTTCAGTCATGTGTTCAACCCTGTCACCTAATCAGTACTGCTCTCATTAACATCACAAATGTACTTCATACTGTTAAATTCAGGAGTAATTTCTCAATCACTGATAGAATAATCTAACGTATCCTGGAGAATCCTGTTTTATGCTATTTTGTGCTATTTTTCTTACTGCAATCAATGGTGTCTACAGGTTTATCTTATTTTATTGTTCTTCACTTTATTGCACTTTGGGCTTCCCTGGTGGCTCAAATGGTAAAGAATCTGCCTGAAATGTGGAGATCCGGGTTCAATCCCTGGGTCATAATGCTCCCCTGGATAAAGGAATGGCTACTCATTCCAGTATTCTTGTCTGGAGAATTCCATAGACAGGAGCCTGGCAGGCTACAGTTCATGGGGTCACAAAAAGTCGGACATGGTTGAGCAATTAATATTTTCACTTATTGCACTTTACCCTGTATTTTGCAAATTGAAGGTTGATAGCAATCCTGTGCTGAGAAGTCTACAGAAGCCATTTTTCCAACTACACTTGCTCACTTTGTGTCTCTGTGTCACATTTTGGTAGTTCTGCATTATTTCAATTTTTTTCATTATTATATTTATTACAACAATCTGTGATCAATGTTGTTTGAGGTTATTATTGTAATAATTGTGGGATGCCCATATAAAACATTAAACTTAATTAACAAATTTTATGTGTGCTCTAACTGCTCTACTGATCAGCTGTTCTTCCACGTCTCTCCCTTTCCTCAAGCCTCCCTATTCACTGAGACACAGTAATAGTCAAGTTTGGAGTTCTGATGGAGAAGTACAAGAAAATTAATGTTGTTTTATGCCTGCTAACAGAGCATACATTCTGCAGCTTATGGATCAATAAGCAATTTTGACTTTCAACTATTATTATTTAAGAAGTACATTTCATAATGCTATCGCTACCTTAAGGCTATAGATGGTAATTCCTCTGAAGAATATGGGCAAAGTAAATTGAAAGCTTTCTGGAAAGGATTTGCCATTCAAGATGCCATTAAGAACACTGGAGGTCCATGGGGAAGTGTCAAAATATCAACAATAAGAGGATTTGAGAGGAGCTGATTCTCTCAGATAACTTTGAGGGGTTCAAGACAAAAAAGAGAAAGTAACTAAGGATATAGTGGAAACAGCAAGAAAACTAGAATTAGAAATGGAGTGATGTGAACAAATTGCTGCAATCTCATGATAACACTTTAATAGATGAGGAGTGATTTTTTTGTTAAGTGAGGAAAGTGATTTCTTGAGACAGAATCTACCCTTAGTGATAATTCTGTGAAGATTATTGAAATAAGAACAAAAAAATTATTAACATACTTAAAGTTAGTTGATAAAGCAGTGGCAGGGTTTGAGAGAAGTGACTAACTTTGAAAGAAGTTTACTGTGGATAAATGGTATCAAATAACATTGCATTACTATGGAGAAATCTTTCATGAAAGATAAAATCAATTGATTCAGCAAACTTCATTGTTGTCTTATTTAAAATAATCAGCGCAATCACCCCAACCTTCTGCAACCACTGCCATGGTCAATTGAGAGCCATCAAGACAAGATCCTCCACCATTAAAAATATTATGACCCTGAAAATTCAGATAATGGCTAACAATTTTTAAAAAATAAAATAAAGTAATTTTTCATTAAGGTATTTATATATAATTTTAGGCATAATGCTATTTCACACTTAATAGACTAAAAGTGTTATGTAAACACAAGTTTTGTATGCACCATGAAACCAAAAAATCATTGTGACTCTGTTGTAGTATTTGCTTTATTGTAGTGGTATAGAACCAAATCCTCAATATCTATGAGGTAAACTTGCAATTTCATCCTCAAAGGAACCTGATTTTGTCAGGTTGATAACTACGTCATCATCCTACTGGTGGTTGTTGTTTTTCAGCCTCTCAGTTGTGTCCAACTCATGTGACCCCATCAACTGAAGCATACCAGGTTCCATTATCTCCCAGGGTTTGGCCAAATACATGTCCTTTGATTTGGTGATGTCACCCAACCATCTAATTCTCGGTTGCTCTCTTCTCATATCTTCAGTCTTTTCCAGCATCAGGGTCTTTTCCAATGAGTTGGCTTTTCACATCATCAGGAGGCCAAATTATTGGAGCTTCAGCTTCAGCATCAGTCCTTCCAATGATTTTTCATGGTTGATGTTCTTTAGGACTGAGTAGTCCAATCTCTTTGCTCTCCAAGTGTCTCTCAACAATCTTCTCCAGCACTGCTTGTTAGCAGCATTAAACAGAGTTGATTGATTTTTTTTCAATGCTCCAAACATTTTCCTCACTTGACTTACATTCTTCTGACTTTCCTACTTTCTTAATAGACCCTCTACAGTCTTATTTATACATTCTTACTCTTCTCCACAATCTCCTAATGGAGAACTCTTGGGCTCCATAATTAGATTTATCTTTCTACAGTAGGTAACCACAGTTGAAATATTTAATATAATTACACTGAAAATGGAATGATAAAGCACTTTAGACAATGATTTATACACATAAGAGAATCATTTCTCTATAATGATTTTCCCTTTGTAGATAAGACTAGAGCAAAGAGATTTTAAAACATATTTTAAGCATTTGCAAAGATATCAAAAATTATTTCCTCTTTATTTCTTGTCTGTTTTCTGTCTTGGCCCACCTTCTCATTTTCATTCATAAAAATACTTCTAACATTATAGCGGTAGAAAAATGTCAGGCAAGCATATACTCCTCGGTTCTGTTTCATCACAACAAAGATTTGGAGTGATGGACATTGAAGCCCTTGGCGTGTCACAGCTCTCGGGTCTTGGACAGACTGTGTTATAGCTCTTAGACAAATCAGCATTACAACTCAGTGTTACAGCTCTATTTTATTTAGATAATAGCAGGAAAATCCATCCTCGAAGCGTGAGGGCATGTTGACCCAAAGAGGTGAAGAGAAGAGTGCCCCAGCATGCGGGGGGTGGCGGGGGAGAGAGAGAGAGAGAGCCCCAGCCCCTTTTGGCTCCTAGATGTGTATAAGAGACAGGCTCTCTGATCACTCAAAGCTCCCATTAGCTTTTCCCTATCCTGCTTCTTCCTCACACTGTACTTCACAGGTGATTGACTGCCTGCTTGGTTGGCATCACGTGGCAAAGGGTCACTTCTGTCTGTCCAGAGGGTTGTCACCTGGTGTCACATAGCCCATTATTTTCAGTCTATAACTGACTCTTTTACATGCCCCTGTCTATGGTTTTTCAAAACTTCAATTTTCTGTATTAGACTAACATGTTTCCCTCAATATTCCAGAGGACTATCAGATGGAAAAGGGGGCTGCTGAGGATTTGGATGGGTATTACCCCACCGATCCTTGTCCCTGGAATGTTGGCCCCAGCCAGATAATATATAATAAAGTCAGAAATGCAAACACCTACTATGCACAAGATGCTATGTAAGCTATTGCATGCCCCAGGCGCTGCTCTGAGATGACCTCACTAGATCATGATGGCATTTTCTGCTCCAAGAGAAAGAAAAGGTATCTTGACTGACAAACAGACTTCGTTCTCTGTGTGTAACCGGGAATTCAGCTCCCACACTTTGGCACTGAGCTCACTGTCTTCATAATTAACGCTAAAAAGACCGGATTCGGAAAGAACACGGGAATAAGAGGCCCAGTCTCCAGAGGGGGCCTTAGAAGTGGACTCGGAGTATTTTCCCCCCACCCCATTAATCCCCCATGGTCACACGTGGGGAATACGAATGCCCTTCTCAGGCCCTCCGGTTCATTTCACCAGAAGACAATTGACCTATCGCCACTGTGAGGAGCCAAGCCTTGAACAAAGCAGCTGCTGAAAGGACTCTGTCGAGCTGGCAATGAATTATTAATATGACTCTGAAAGGGAACGGCATCGGAAACCAGGTTCTTTATTATTTACATTAATGAGCCGGAAGACAATGCAGTGGACAAAAATCCCAAGTTTGGAGAATGCTGTGTACGAATGAAGAAACAACACAAAGCTGCAAATGTAAATTCAGACTAATACGTCTCGGAACAAAGAGCCCAAAGAGGGAATTGTTTCAGAGCAGTAAAAGGCTAGATAGAGCAGGGTGTCAAGTCATTACTGAAATTCCCTGCCGTCAGTTTGTTTGAGAATGAAGCTCAGACTTAGGAAGGAAGAAAAAGACTCAGATTGCCTGCTGGACAGACACAATACAATATCCCCATCAAAGGTGGTGGTGTTATCTCTCTGAGAGATGTGTGCCCAGTACAATATGCCATTTGCTTCTTATCTGGGTTGAATGGTAAATTATTCTAATACAATATCATACTCTGCTCTTCAAAGAGATTCCAAATCTTCACAGTTTGATTGGCAGAGGTGTGTGTATAGGTGCGGGCTTTCTGTGTACTTCCTCTAATGCAGATGCTTTCCTTTCACTGCACAGAGAGCCCTCTCTCCCATCAATAATCTCCCTCTCTTTATCAGAAATGGTCCTTTGTTTAACCCTCTCTGTCTTGACTCCAGTCCAGTATTTTGACTGTTTCACCGTGTAAGTCCCAGTGTGGCAATGCCTGCCTCCACAGCAAGCCCAACAATCCCCTGAGATGAGAGACAAGACACCGTTTTGTCCCATTAAATTAGATCCTCCCCCCAAACTGACATTCCTAATTTGTTTGAATTGTACTTTGTCATACTGTATCTCTCAGTTTCTAGATATTTGGCTACTTGTCTTCCTTCCAATTTCTATCTTTCACAGAACTCTCAGTTTCTCTTTTATTCTGGCTTCAATCATCTGTGGCCTCTTGGTTATTGTTTGCTTATTAGGCTTCTGCCCCACGAGCTCCCCTCACCTTCTCTGTTCTGTTTTGCTCTGACATTTTCTTGCCTGGGCTTCTTGATGCAGATCCATTGCCTGCTGTGATTTCTAGAACCTGCATAATTGCTAGTAAAATTCCTTGCTTCACTGGCCTGCCTTCTCTCCTATGGAGTACTTGGACTTGATATAGTTAATACTCTGAAATGATGCCAGTATTAATACTTCTTCTTGTATAACTCTGTACTATTTTTCCCCCAATACAGCTTTGGGTCAGTTTCAACAGAGATAGGAGGATGGCTGACGGGTGTGTATAGGCACCTATACATATGTATCGACCCACTTGGGAAGTAATTTGGTCACTTTCTGTTAAATATCTATCACACCAAAACAGGACATTTTAAAATTATCTTAAACTGTATCAGTAATATTGGTTCACAGTGATAGACCTGGGCTGTGGCTATCCTAATCTTGAATCTTGAATCAGGAAGGCCTTTGGCCATGTTTGGGAAAGAAGTTTGATTTAATTTAGCCAGTCTTATTGGTGAGGCATAATATAATTTATATGCATATTTTTAAAGTAGCAACAGTTAAGACTGATCATAAATGATCTCTGGCATTTTACAGTTTAAACTTGTCTTAAAATATACTATTTGGTTTAACCTTTTTATTACCATATGAAATTGTTGATATTTGAACACTCAGATCTTCAAAAATGAAATGGCAGTTTCATACAGTTCACCCTCATAGTTTACAGATGAGGAAACTGAGCCTTGGCAACATGAAGTGGCTTCTCCAAGTTCCTCCATTTATACCCTAAGTAGTAGATCTGGGATTCAAATTCCCCTGTCTCACTCTCATTTGCTCCATTGCTTCCTACTTCTGTTTTGTGTTCAAGATTCTCTGGAAAAGCTCTGGCTACATGTTCTAGAGCTCAATTATTTGTTTTTATCTGCAGTGACCCATTGGAATTAATGATTTTGAAATGACCNGACCAGTTGTCCAGGAATGTAATTATTGATACTCAATTTTCCTACAAGCTTCTTCTGTCTAATAGTGGATAAGCAAAAGGCTTAAAAGAAAAATATTATATATGTATCTATAAAATGCAGATTGGAGCTTCAAATATTCTGAGGTTGTATAATCTGCAACCTCCTTCTCTCTAACCAGTGCTTTTCACATAATGAAAATAAAACTGGTAGAGCATTGATTGTTTCAATTTTAAAGCAAATAGTTTCTTTCTTTTGTTTATTTTGTGGTGAAAAGTGTAAGGGAGCCTTTAAGAGACAGACATGTTGGAAAGCAACTCTCAAATATAAATGTAAATTACAACATTCCCACAGATTGTAACATATCATTATCTTGCCCATTCTTTAAAGAAAGAAAAACAAGGCTAATAATCATCCAGTTACATATTGTAATAGAAGAGATTTGGGATTTTTATTAGAGTATTATAGTCACTCATTTATCAATCAAGATGTTTGGAGTTGGAGTGGCTCATTCTGACCTTTTGGATGTCCTAATGTAAAGGTTGTTGCTCATTATTGGACAAATCTATTTTCAGTGGGCCACTTCTTGTCTACATCTTTTGTATGGCTAGTTCTCTGTATTGGGGTAGTAAAAGTCTTGCTTCATTTCTTTACAGACTTGCATCTCTTTAGATATCAAACATTTTCATCCAAAATTCGAGGACAGAACTCCAATATCATTATTTCAAAAATGTCACCATCACAGATCAGAATATCATATGGATTAGATGTGTCTTATTTCACAACTGTGGTCCATTAGCACAAGCACAGAAATATACATTAAAACTTTCTTCTTCAGCAGTACATGATGTTTAGTGGATCTGTCAAAGTATTTCTTTTATCACATTTTCACTGTCTATTTTTCATACAAGACCTCATTGTTGAGCTTCTTTTTATTGATGCAAAGAAATCTTACATGCAATTTACATCCCATTAACTGTTTGAAATAGACAATCCACATTCTAATGGTGCTGAACAGTAAACCACAGCCAGTTCTGAGTTGCTGTCTGATCTATTGTTGAGCTGTCTTTTGGCCCTCTTTGACATTTCAGCCAACTTTCTCTTGAGAGCTTCTAGCATTTGCCTAAAAAGATACTGGGCTAGTTGTACCTTGTCTGAATGGAGAAATAGCTGCTGTGTTCAAATTATTTGGTATAAAAAGAAAATACTTTCAAATAGGTTTTTCAGTGAATAACTCGAGCATTATGAATGTGTAATATCTATGCTTATTACCAAACTTGTTTATCGAGATTTTACAGATATCATTAAAATATAAAATTCTTATTAAATATTCAATGTCTCAGCTTTGGAATCAGAGAGTTCTAGGTTTATAATTTAATACCTCTGAGTTATATATTGATATGTGTGGGCAGCTTCATCATTTATCAGCTTCTACCTACATCACAGAATGGATATAAGATATGCAGAGCTGAAAGCTTGACACAACAGGACTTTCAGTGAGATTGTATTTATTATCAGTAACTAAAAAGTCTAGGTCATGGAACACTAATACTTTCAGAAGTGCAGTGTGGACAGCATTTTAATTGCTGCAGTATTATTCTGTGTCATTGTCCTTCTTATTTGACCAGTTTTCATGGTATATTGATTTATCCTGGGACGAAAAGTATTGCTAACATGAGGGTCTGGACCACCGAGATTGTGACTTTGTAATTGTCTCTATGGAAACAGGAACTTCTTGGTTTCTGTACAATCTTCTCCATATGTATTTCTGCTCATATTTCTGATGTAAAAGCCCTTGCATACATCTGTAGCCAATATTTTTTATTGTTCAAAGTAAATTTCCAATTTTACCATATTATAATATGCTTGATCATCCAGATATATTTTCCTCTTAAAAATAGAGCTGAACCTCAAATTGTCTAATATGGTAGGTCTCAGTGCAAATATACTACAAACTTTGACTGCCACCATGAAATATCTGAATTCACATGCACGTAACCTTTTATTTTCTACTTCTTTTTGGACAAAAGGCAAATAACAGGTTGAATGAGCCTATTCCTAAGTAAATATATTGTATAGTTTTAGATCTCAAATCACCGTCCAAATATTAGTTTAGCAATTGCAAATAAATTCAAGGTCTATTAGAGAATTAGCTCTTTCTCTGTATTGCTGCCAAAATTTTAGTTTGTAGTTCATGACATCACTAACACCTAAAACTGTGTGGAACACATGGAGTCAGGATGTGGTTTGAAAGAACAGAAGCAAAATAAACCAATTAAAATGCAGTCTTAGGCTCCATTTACCTTTGAAAAATTAAGTCTTTCACTAACAGACTTCTGAAACCACTGCATGACCTTGCATGGCTGAAGCACTCAAAGAAGGAAATGAATAATAAAATAGGCAGAGAGCAGACATAAAAGGAGAAAAAAAATATGAGAATTTCTATGGAAGTAATAGACACAGTAAAAGTCATGGACAAAATGAGCCTTTAAAAAATATCTTGAGGTTAAGAAGTTGTCTATAAGCAAAAATGCTTTCAAAAGGTGGGAAAATATTAAATATCTGATTTAATTCTACATATTTCAAATATATCTGCTGCGATGAAGACAAATTAAGCTTATAATCAAAAGCAGAAAATTTCAGGTCTAAAACTGGAAATTAACAACTAGTTAGTCTAAAGCCTTTTGACAAACGAGAACTTCAATTATTACATAGGCCATGGAAGTTGTTGTCAGTTCTCTAAGATTCTCCCTCTATGACTTCCTTCCTTCTAACTTCTAATCCTGCAACGTCCCCCTCCCCCAACATACAGCGATGCTGTTAACACAAATTCATGTGCCCTGTGCACAGTGAGGCCTAACAAAGTGGAATGTCAGAGTTTGGAGCAGGAAAAGGTTTATTGCATAGCCAAGCAAGGAGACTGGTGGCTCTTGCCCTAAGAAAATGGCAAACTCCTTGAAGGTTTTCAGCAAAGCATTTTAAAAAGCAGGTGAGGGAGGGGAGTCACAGATTCTGTGATCAGCTTGTACACAATTCTGGCTGATGGTGAGGTAACAGGGTGGTGTCAGAGGGGTTAATATATCAATGTTTAGATTCCAGTAGTCGTGGGGCTGTGTGCTCCCTGGTCATCAAGTAGTTAACAGCTTCCATTTGGTGAAGGGTTTTCACATCCTTGCAGGAGGGCCTAGAGGAGCCATCCTACTCTGAAAGTCAGGAAGGGTGCCGGTGAGGAGACACCCCTCATCCAAGGTAAGGAGGAGCAGCTGCACTTTGCTGGAGCAGCCGTGAAGAGATGCCCCACGCCCAAGGTAAGAGAAACCCAAGGAAGAAGGTAAGTGTTGCAAGAGTGCATCAGAGGGCAGACACAGTGAAACCATAATCACAGAAAACTAGTCAATCTGATCACACTAGGACAACAGCCTTGTCTAACTCAATGAAACTAAGCCAGGCCCATGGGGCAGCCCAAGACGGGCGGGTCATGGTGGAGAGGGCTGACAGAATGTGGTCCACTGGAGAAGGGAATGGCAAGCCACTTCAGTATTCTTGCCTTGAGAACCCCATGAACAGTATGAAAAGGCAAAATGATAGGATACTGAAAGAGGAACTCC
>SJYX01001906.1:162153-172898 GCA_006410675.1 Oreotragus oreotragus
ATATTCAAAAGCAGAGACATTACTTTGCCGACTAAGGTCCGTGTAATCAAGGCTATGGTTTTTCCTGTGGTCGTGTATGGATGTGAGAGTTGGACTGTGAAGAAGGCTGAGCACCTAAAAATTGATGCTTTTGAACTGTGGTTTTGGAGAAGACTCTTGAGAGTCCCTTGGACTGCGAAGAGATCCAACCAGTCCATTCTGAAGGAGATCAGCCCTGGGATTTCTTTCGAAGGAATGATGCTAAAGCTGAAGCTCCAGTACTTTGGTCACTTCATGCAAATAGTTGACTTATTGGAAAAGACCCTGATGCTGGGAGGGATTGGGGGCAGGAGGAGAAGGGGACAGCAGAGGATGAGATGGCTGAATGGCATCACTGACTCAGTGGACGTGACACTGAGTGAACTCCGGGAGTTGGTGATGGACAGGGAGGTCTGGCGTGCTGTGACTCATTGTGTCGTAAAGAGTCGGACACTACTGAGCCTCTGAATTTAACTGAACTTTCACATCTATAAAACAACTCAGGAAATGTGCATCAGGTACTATTATCTAGGTACTTCAGACAAGGACTAAAGCAGAGGATATTGTGAAAAAATCTGTCCCAGGAAGACCACACAGACAGTCCTGTTCAGGTACAAGGCCACATTTCCCTGAACACAATAGCCTAAATGTGACTCTGGAAGTATCAGTCAGATGTGTCTCAGGCTCACTTTGCACATTAAAAGATAGTAGCTCTTTCCTTCTGGGTGGCTATCTTGGAGCTGTTAGCACGCCTAGGTACCCAATCATAGGAGGTAACCCACTAGCAGTAAAGACCTGATTTCCCTGAACACAATAGCCTAAATGTGACTCTGGAAGTATCAGTCAGATGTGTCTCAGGCTCACTTTGCACATTAAAAGATAGTAGCTCTTTCCTTCTGGGTGGCTATCTTGGAGCTGTTAGCACGCCTAGGTACCCAATCATAGGAGGTAACCCACTAGCAGTAAAGACCTGATTGAGTTTCTGTCCCTTTGGACAGCATTTTTGTAGCTACAAATGTATTTTATTTGACATCTTTCTTTTGCTTACATTATAATATTGCTGATCTACTGTGAGATGACTCTGTGTCCATATGAGTATTTCTAGCTTGTTTGATAACCTAGGTTTCCTACAGTCATTGTCCTTTTACGTAGAGTATGTAGTCTCTTCCTTCCTGCTGTAGCATTTTGCAGGAAAAAAAGTGGGGTGTGAGAGGATGATCATATCCCAGGTCTCAGGTGAGTCCTTGGGACAGCTACCAAGTGTGAGTTCTTGGCCTCTCATGGGAAATAACTCAAGAGTCAGTTCAGTTCAGTTGCTCAGTTGTGTCCAACTCTGCAACCCCATGAACTGCAGCACGCCAGGCCTCCCTGTCCATCACCAACTCCCGGAGTCCACCCGAACCCNTGTAGAGTATGTAGTCTCTTCCTTCCTGCTGTAGCATTTTGCAGGAAAAAAAGTGGGTTGTGAGAGGATGATCATATCCCAGGTCTCAGGTGAGTCCCTGGGACAGCTACCAAGTGTGAGTTCTTGGCCTCTCACGGGAAATAACTCAAGAGTCAGTTCAGTTCAATTGCTCAGTTGTGTCCAACTCTGCAACCCCATGAACTGCAGCACATCAGGCCTCCCTGTCCATCACCAACTCCCGGAGTCCACCCAAACCCATGTCCATTGAGCCGGTGATGCCATCCAACCATCTTATCCTCTGTCGCCCCCTTCTCCTACTGCCCTCAATCTTTCCCAGCATCACAGTCTTTTCCAATGAGTCAGTTTTTTGCATCAGGTAGCCAAAGTACTGGAGTTTCAGCTTCAACATCAATCCTTCCAATGAACACCCAGGACTGATCTCCTTTAGGATGGACCAGTTGGATCTCCTTGCAGTCCAAGGGACTCTCAGAAGTCTTCTCCAACACCACAGTTCAAAAGCATCAGTTCTTTGGTGCTCAGCTTTCTTTGTAGTTCAACTCTCACATCCATACATGACCACTGGAAAAACCATAGCCTTGACTAGATGGACCTTTGTTGACGAAGTAATGTCTCTGCTTTTTAATATGCTGTCTAGGTTGGTCATAACTTTTCTTCCAAGGAGTAAGCATCTTTTAATTTCTGCAATCACCATCTGCAGTGATTTTGGAGCCCAGAAAAATAAAGTCAGCCATTGTTTCCACTGTTTGCCCATCTATTTGCCATGATGTGATAGGACCGGATGCCATAATCTTAGTTTTCTGAATGTAAGCCATAGTAAAGTTAAAAAATTCAAGAGTAAGCCATAGTAAATTGAAAGAATGTTTATACATGGAGATATACCCTCCACAGACAGAGTGTGAGCCATCTCAGAAGGCAAGTGCTGCTGCTGCTGCTAAGTCACTTCAGTCGTGTCTGACTCTGTGTGACCCCATAGACGGCAGCCCATCAGGCTCCCCCATCCCTGGGATTCTCCAGGCAAGAGCCCTGGAGTGGATTGCCATTTTCTTCTCCAATGCATGAAAGAGAAAAGTGAAAGTGAAGTCGCTCAGTCTGTCTGACTGTTAGCGACCCCATGGACTGCAGCCCACCAGGCTACTTTGTCCATTGGATTTTCCAGGCAAGAGTACTGGGGTGGGGTGCCATTGCCTTCCCCGAGAAGGCAAGCGAGGCCCCTGCATATGGAGTTGTTAGTTTTTTTATAGTGGTGGGTACTTTCATAGGCTAATGAGTGGGAGAAGTATTCCAACTATTGGGGCAGTGGGGGGATTTCCAGGAATTGAGCCACCACCTACATTTTGGCCTTTTATGGTTGGCCTAGGAAATATCATGGTGCCTGTTGGTATGTCATTTAGCTTGCTGATGTAATACAATGAACCTATCCTGAGGCTCAAGGTCTAGTAGAAGTGAATCATCTTCAGTCTTGGACCTAGTTGGTTCTAATTGTTTATGTCACATTTTAAAGATGATACCCTGTCCCCTTTCTCTCTCAAAGGGAGGAAATCTTTTTCTTCTATATTTCTATTCATCTGACTGATATATGAATCATACTGATCTCAATGAAAAATTAATCAATCTAAGAAAGAAAACTTTGATAAAGCCAAGCAGGATTATAACCCAGGGAGAGATTCTCAGAAAGCTCTGAGAACTGTTCCACCTGTTAGAGGTAAAGTACAATTATGTAAGGTTTTTTTTTTTTTTTTTTACTTTCTTTTACTTTACAGTGCTGTATTGGATTTGTCATACATTGACATGAATCCGTCATGAGTGTACATGAACTTTTGAGACAGATGTTTGGTTATATGTTAAATGACCTATCTTTGGAACCGATTCTTGACCATAAGTCTACCTTCTCCCAGCTTCTTGAATAAAGCAACCTTTCCTTCTAACCAAAACTTGTCTTTCAAGTATTGACTCAAGCAGCTATCAGCTGAACTTGAATCTGGTAAAAGTTATGGGAAGGTGGAGGAAGAAATGTATAGCAGATGATGAAGGTGAAAGAGGAGAGTGAAAAAGCTAGCTTAAAACTCACCATTCAAAAAACGAAGATCATGGTATCTGATCCTATCACTTCATGGCAAATAGAAGGGGAAACGATGGAAACAGTGACAGACTTTCTTTTTCTGGGCTCCAAAATCACTGCAGATAAGAACTGCAGCCATGAAATTAAAAGACACTTGCTCCTTGGAAGAAAAGCTATGACAAACCTAGACAGCATTATAAAAACAGACATTAATTTGCCAACAAAGGTCTATATAATCAAAGCTATGGTTTTTCCAGTAGTCATGTACAGATATGAGAGTTGGACCATAAAGAAGGTTGGGTGTTGAAGAATTGATGCTTTCGAATAGTGGTGTTGGAGAAGACTCTTGAAGAGTCCCTTGGACTGCAAGGAGATCAAACCAGTCAATCCTAAAGGAAATCAACCCTGACTATTCACTGGAAGGACTGATGCTGAAGTACAGACATTAATTTGCCAACAAAGGTCTATATAATCAAAGCTATGGTTTTTCCAGTAGTCATGTACAGATATGAGAGTTGGACCATAAAGAAGGTTGGGTGTTGAAGAATTGATGCTTTCGAATAGTGGTGTTGGAGAAGACTCTTGAAGAGTCCCTTGGACTGCAAGGAGATCAAACCAGTCAATCCTAAAGGAAATCAACCCTGACTATTGACTGGAAGGACTGATGCTGAAGTCCAATACTTTGGCCACCTAATGCGAAGAGCCAACTCATTGGAGAAGACCCTGTTGCTAGGAAAGACTGCAAGCAGGATGAGAAGGGGCAGCATAGGATGAGATGGTTGGATAACATACTGACACAGTAGACATGAACTTGGGCAAACTCCAGGAGAAGATGAAGAACAGGAAAACCTGGCATGCTGCCATCCATGGGGTCACAAAGAGTCAGACATGAGACAGTGACTGAACAAGAACAAATAATGCAGACAGGACTTCTCCAAGTATTCAGAGTTGTTCCAGGAGTAGTTCTCTTCTGGACTGGACTCCTCAAGGGCTGCATTCTTCAACTGTATCGCCTAAAATTCTAAATTAAAACCTGTTTCTTCTTCAAATGTGATTATATTTTCTCAATACCTTCTATGTTGTATTTCACTAACATAAATATAAAAATATGGTCAGACTAGGAATAATTTTTAGAGACCTGCCCTTAAGTCAAATTTATCTCCCAGAGAGATAATCCATTTTTTTATTCTACTAATTTGTATCCATTCCATTGTTCATATACAGAAAGCCGATTTTATAACATGTATATATTTGTATGTATATATATGCTATATAAATATACATATTATGAGATACTTTTCTAGTTTAAAGTTTTATTACATAAACAAGATGTAAAGAATTTTTTATAAGCAGATGTCACTTTTCAGTTGTTATTTTTCTGAAAAATTAAGAAATAAATATTACTTATCTACAAAACATTACCAATCAGAGTTGTTCCAGGAGTAGTTCTCTTCTGGACTGGACTCCTCAAGGGCTGCATTCTTCAACTGTATCTCCTAAAATTCTAAATTAAAACCTGTTTCTTCTTCAAATGTGATTTTATTTTCTCAATACCTTCTATGTTGTATTTCACTAATATAAACATAAAAATATGGTCAGACTAGGAATAATTTTTAGAGACCTGCCCTTAAGTTAAATTTATCTCCCAGAGAGATAATCCATTTTTTTATTCTACTAATTTGTATCCATTCCATTGTTCACATACAGAAAGCCGATTTTATAACATGTATATATTTGTATGTATATATATGCTATATAAATATATATATATTATGAGATACTTTCTAGTTTAGAGTTTTATTACATAAACAAGAGGTAAAGAATTTTCTATAAGCAGATGTCACTTTCTAGTTGTTATTTTTCTGAAAAATTAAGAAATAAATATTACTTATCCACAAAACATTACCATTTTTTTTAACAACCCAGAGTTTGTAAGAGTGAACAGTATTGACTGTAGAACCTCTAGCAATAGTAAAATTTTACTAAGAATTTGAGGTGAGTTTGGTTTGTGCTTGCTATTGACTCAGTTCACAGCTCTGAAATAAATGTTTGTTTTCTAAGCAAAAAATATGAGTATGTTTATCATTGATATTTGAAATAACTCTGCTGTCATTATTCCTATAAAATGGACTTAAACTAAGTCCTCTTTGTCAGACCAAAATCAAATATCTGCATGATTAGACTTCAATGCACATTCAGTTTAATTACTCTATTCAAGTACTAATGAAAGAGTTTTTTGGATTTGTTGCTTAATTGAAATAACTCTGCTGTCATTATTCCTATAAAATGGACTTAAACTAAGTCCTCTTTGTCAGACCAAAATCAAATATCTGCATGATTAGACTTCAATGCACATTCAGTTTAATTACTCTATTCAAGTACTAATGAAAGAGTTTTTTGGATTTGTTGCTTATTTTTATTTTAACTCATGGAGTAACAACAAGTGGTTAAATAAAAAATACTTTTAGATCTTCTACCACTAATGCTATTTAATTACAATTAAGAAATAGTAAGAGAGAAATTCCACAAATATTGCAAGTAAGATACATATAAACACCTAGAAATTCTAAGTCAAATGATAGAAATATGAAGCTTAGAAGAAAATTAGGAAAATATCCTAGGATTATAAATATTATAAGCTATTGAAATTCACAGCATTAAATCTGGTGGGTAGAGTAATGGTCTGTGTCAGTCTGGGTCATCATGGACTTCTGCAAGATAGAAAGTTGGAATCAAGATTCCCTACAAAAATTTCAGACTACCCCTTGATTCCTCTAAATGTTCACTCTCAGTAAAACTATAATAAAAAAGGAAAGCAGAAAGAAAAAGGAAGGAAGGAATAAAAAAAGAAACAAAGCATGGAGGAAGATGACAAGGAAATTGGTCACTCTTGGCCTTGGTTCATCAAAATAACTCAACTGCGATGCCATAATCGGAGATCTGTATCAAACAAGGTTCAGACTTAAATTCTATGGACTATGTAGATTACATAAATTATGATGCTGGGAAGACCCTGATCCTGGGAAAGATTGAAGGCAGTAGGAGAAGGGACAACAGAGGTTGAGATGGTTGGATGGTATCACTGCCTCGATGGACATGAGTTTGGGTAAGCTCCGGGAGTTGGTGATGGACAGGGAGGTCTGGTGTGCTGCAGTCCATGGGGTAGTAAAGAGTGGGACACGACTGAGTGACTGAACTGAACTGAATCTACATAGCCAAGAGATTCCCTCAAGTAAGTAACNGACAACAGAGGATGAGATGGTTGGATGGTATCACTGCCTCGATGGACATGAGTTTGGGTAAGCTCCGGGAGTTGGTGATGGACAGGGAGGTCTGGTGTGCTGCAGTCCATGGGGTAGTAAAGAGTGGGACACGACTGAATGACTGAACTGAACTGAATCTACATAGCCAAGAGATTCCCTCAAGTAAGTAACTTAAAAAAAAAAGCCAACCTGGTAAAAACTCGAAGACCCTTAGCAAAAAAAACAAAGAAAAACTTTTTGGAGGAACAT
Source organism: Oreotragus oreotragus (assembly GCA_006410675.1). Taxonomy (NCBI): domain Eukaryota; kingdom Metazoa; phylum Chordata; class Mammalia; order Artiodactyla; family Bovidae; genus Oreotragus; species Oreotragus oreotragus. Next base: position 169,169 of record SJYX01001906.1, read on the forward strand.
TCCCTCAATGGAAACTTCAAGAATTCCAACAAATAAAGTTACATTTAAGAAGATTACACGTTCATTTAGTCCCAGGCCCTGTACTTGACATTGGAGATGTACAGTAAACAAGTGAAAGTGAACATCGCTGTCCTGTCCTACTCTTTGTGATCCCATGGACTGTACTGTAATTCCCATGGAATTCTCCAGGCCAGGATACTGGAGTGGGTAGCCTTTCCCTTCTCCAGGGGATCTTCCCAACCCAGGAATAAAGCCCAGNAAAAAATGATAAAAGATAAATCTTCAGGTTAAAAATGAAACTTATCTTGAGAAATACTGAAGAAATTTATTCCATATTTATATACATGATAATAAAATTGCAAAATATTAAAAGAAAAAATACATGAAAAAAGTAAACTGAAAGAGAGAGAATAAGCAAATAGTCCTTTACCATCATTAAGATAGCTATCACGATCACTGTCAAAGAATTAGGGAAATGCATGACATACACACTGCTGTATTTAAAGTCAATAACCAACAAGGACCTACCATAAAGCACAAGGAACTCTGCTCAGTATTCTGTCACAATCTATTGGGCAAAGACTTTTAAAAAGAGTAGATACATATAACTAAATCACGTTGTCATACACCTGAAACTAACATATCATTGTTACTCAACTGTACTCCAATATATATTTAAAAGTTTAAAAAATAAAAAAAAACTATCTCTTTAAATTATTAACATTATTTCTTTGTAGTTGTGTGAATAGACATCTATTTTTCTTTACATTTTAATATCCTGATATTGTGCTAGCAGTTTGGTTCTATAATTAGATTAATATTGATTTTTATGATTTCTTAAATAATTTTAAATGACATATTAAAAACATTAGTCATATTTGAATTATGCTGTGCTGAAATGTTAAAATATAAATTACTAAAATTTCTAGAATTTCTAGACTTAACAACAAAAAAAGATGTCCTTTTCATCATAGTGGACTGGAATGCAAAAGTAGGAAGTCAAGAGATACCTGGAGAGTCCATTGGATTTTCCAGGCAAGAGTACTGGGGTGGGGTGCCATTGCCTTCCCTCATAGGAATATACTGATATTTTATTTTAAAATAATTAATGTAGCTTTTATGTCCAAAATAGACTGGAGAAAATCAAAACAAGTCAGGGTCTATTATAATAATCCATAAAAGAGAAGATGGTGGCAAGACCAGACTGGTGATAATGGAATTTTAGAAAATATTTTGAACATAGAGACAATAGGATATTTCTCCCAATAGGATATTCCTCCTCTATTGAGTGCAGTACACTGGAAAAAGAGAGCCAGTCTTTAAAAGTGAAATCAAGGTTTTTGACTTGAACAAAAAGTCACAAAGAATTAAATCATCATTAACTTGAGATGTGGAGGAAAGGGAGAAAAGTAGATTTAAGAGGAATAAAACTGAGCTTCAGAAATATCACTTTTGAGATGCTGAGTGTTATGAAAGTAAAGATGTTGAATGAGCATTTGGATATGTGAACTGAGAATTAGGTGAAGAGGTACAGGCTCAAGATGCAAATTTGGGAGTCATAGTGTATGAATGATACTTAAAGTCTGAACAAGATCACCTGGGAAGAAAATAGAGGTATACAAAAGAATAAGCATGGTAAGGAGCCAAGGAAGTGGGAGAAGATCAGATTTTGGAGACTTGTAGGGAAAAGGAAGTGATCAGTTATAGCTAATCCTGATGATAAAGTAAAAATAGGTACTGAGACTAAATCATTGGACTTTAAAATGTGAAAGTAATTGATGACCTTTATAAGAACTTCTTCATTATTTTGTTGAGGAAGAAAGCCTTATCATAATGTAATCTAAAGAGAATTGAATGGACTTCCCTGGTGGTTCAGTGGTTAAGAATCTGCCTGCCCATGGAGGGGACACAGGTTTGAACCTTGCTCTTAGAAGACTCCACGTGCTATGGGGCAACTAAACCTGTGTGCCACAGCTACTGAGCCTGTGCTATAGAGTCCATTGTGGTAACTAATGAAGCCCATGTGCTCTAAATCCCATGCTCTACAACAAGAGAAGCTGCCACAAGGAGAAGCCCACACACCACAACTAGAGAGTTGTCCCCACTCTCTGCAAGTAGGGGAAGCCTGTGTGGCAGCAACAAAGGTCCAGTGAAGCTAAAAATAAATGAATGAATAAATAAAATGTTTAAAAAAAGAAAATAGAAGCAAATTAAGAAATTAAATGGAGGCAAATTTTTCAAAAGGTTTTATCAAAAAGAAAGAAATAGGACAATATTTGAAGAGAAATGTAGGTCAGAGATCCTCTCTTATAACAAGATAAATTGATAAAAATTGCTTCACAAAGAAAAAATGCATTAATACATAGAAAAAGGATAATTGCTAGGGTCATATTATTAAGTTAGTAACAAGAAATGAGCTCTATTGAACAAGTAGAAATGTTGGTTTTAGCTAGGAGCATGTGCAATTGAACATTAGAAGGAAAGAGGAGCTTCCCAATTGTCCTGCTTTGTAGGAGACCCAGGTTCAATCCCTGAGTCAGGAAGATCCCCTGGAGAAGGGCACGGCTACCCACTCCAATATTCTTTTCTGGAAAATTCCATGGACAGAGGATCCTGTTGGGCTACAGTCCATGGGATCACAAAGAGTCAAACACAACTGAGCAACTAACACACACACGGGAGTAAGGAAGGGCAAAACATATGGACTCAAACATAGATAAGCTTGCACATATAATAGGAAAGAGTATGGGGAAAAGTCTGAATAATTGCATTTATATGGTGGAACACAATGCAACATCACTAACTAACGGAGATTAGATTGATGAGGACTAGGGGTTGTTGAAAGCTTGAAAAGGAAAGAGAATATATAAAATAATTGTCTAGAAGAGTAAATAGATGAGGGGAAAATATTGGAAATCCTCTGAATCCACTTGAGATTACTAACCATGTTTTATAGTGGGACTGTGAAATGGTTGTGTGTTTTGGGAATTTTTGTTTGATTGTTTGGTTTTTCTTCTATTTTGGTGCGCTTTTTCTTTCTTTCTTTCTTTCTTTCTTTTTTTTTTTTTTTTTTTGCCAGCCATACTCATATAAACAGTAAACAATCAAAGCTAGGGTTTTTCTAAGCAAGTGTAACTAAAAGGCAAGAACAGATAAGATAGATGAAGGTGTGTATAAGGAAGTGAAAAGTGGTTATCATATCATGAGAGTCCATAATTGAAAGCTGGGTAAGCAAAGTGATCTGCACAGTCAAAGGCTTTGGCATAGTCAATAAAGCAGAAATAAATGTTTTCTCTGGAACTCTCTTGTTTTTTCCATGATCCAGTGGATGTTGGCAATTGGATCTCGGATGCCTCTGCCTTTTCTAAAACCAGCTTGAACATCTGGAAGTTCATGGTTCATGTACTGCTGAAGCCTAGCTTGGAGAATTTTGAGCATTACTTTACTAGCATGTGAGACGAGTGCAATTGTGTGGTAGTTTTAGCATTCCTTGGCATTGCCTTCCTTTGGGATTGGAATGAAAACTGACCTTTTCCAGTCCTGTGGCCACTGCTGAGTTTTCCAAATTTTCGGGCATATTGAGTGCAGCACTTTCACAGCATCATCTTTTAGGATTTGAAAGAGCTAAACTGGAATTTTATCACCTCCACTAGCTTTGTTCATAGTGATGCTTTCTAAGGCCCACTTGACTTCACATTCCAGGATGTCTGGCCTTGGGTGAGTGATCACA
>SJYX01001906.1:181043-192650 GCA_006410675.1 Oreotragus oreotragus
TCACTATTTCTATTGTTTCCCCATCTATTTGCCATGAAGTGATGGGATCAGATGCCATGATCTTAGTTTTCTGAATGTTGAGCTTTAAGCTAACTTTTTTACTCTCCTCAGCCTTGGGATTTCTTTGGAAGGAATGATGCTAAAGCTGAAACTCCAGTACTTTGGCCACCTCATGTGAAGAGCTGACTCATTGGAAAAGACTCTGATGCTGGGAGGGATTGGGGGCAGGAGGAGAAGGGGACGACTGAGGATGAGATGGCTGGATGGCATCACTGACTCGATGGACGTGAGTCTGAGTGAACTCCGGGAGATGGTGATGGACAGGGAGGCCTGGCGTGCTGCAATTCACGGGGTCCCAAAGAGTCGGACACGACTGAGCGACTGAACTGAACTGAACTGAACTGAACTTACCTGCCTCCTGAGAAATCTGTGTGCAAATCAAGAAGCAACAGTTAGAACCAGACATGGAACAACAGACTGGTTCCAAATTGGGAAAGTACATCATGGCTGTATATTGTCACCCTGTTTATTTAACTTATATGCAGATCACATCATGTGAAATGCCAGGCTGGACGAAGCACAAGCTGGAATCAAGATTGCCGGGAGAAATACCAATAACCTCAGATATACAGATGACACCACCCTTATGGTAGAAAGTGAAGAGGAACTAAAGAGCCTCTTGATGAAGGTGAAAGAGAAGAGTGAAAAAGTTGGGTTAAAGCTCAACAGTCAAAAAATTAACATCATGGCATCCAGTCCCATCACTTCATGGAAAATAGATGGGTAAACAATGGAAACAGTGACAGGCTATTTTCTTGGCCTCCAAAATCAAACATGGTGACTGCAGCCATGAAATAAAAGACACTTGATCTTTGGGAGAAAAGCTATGACCAATCTAGACCACATATTAAAATGCAGAGACATTACTTTTGCGACAAATGTCCATCCAGTCAAAGATATGGTTTCTCCAATAGTCACGTATGGATGTGAGAGTTGGACCATAAAGAAGGCTGAGCACCGAGTAATTGATGTTTTTGAACTGTGGTGTTGGAGAAGATTCTTGAGATTTCCTTGGATTGGATGGATATCAAACCAGTCAATTCTAAAGGAAATCAGTCCTAAATATCCACTGAAAGGACAATCCTGAAACTCCAATACTTTGCTTGCCTGATGTGAAGTACTGACTCATTGGAAAAGACTCTGATGTTGGGAAATATTTTAGTCAGGAACAGAAGGGGGATGACAGAGGATGAGATGGTTAGATGGCATCACCAACTTGATGGACAGGAGTTTAAGCAGGCTATGAGAGTTGTTGATGGACAGGGAGGCCTGACCTGTTGCAGTCCTTGGGTCACAAAGAGTCGTACATGACTGAGTGACTGAACTGAACTGAGCTTAGTACATCCATCTAGGTGTATACTACAGAAAATTTCATGCACATATACACAAAATTTGTGAACAGAATTTTTTTTTTGCAGGATCATCATTTTAAGGGGAAACAGGAAATAATCTAAATGCCCACTAACACGAGAAAAGACAATATGAAAATATTCACACAGTGAAATTACATGCAGTTAAAATGAATGAACTGGAGCTACATTTATCAAAACTTAAAAACTGAAAGACATCATGTGTATTTTTATTTATATATATGCCATACTTGGCTATATATATGCAGTATTAGATCATTTATATAAACTATTAAGACATACAAAAATGATTATACATTTTTCTTCTAAATATGCGCATGGTATATGGTATAGACTTTGGATAAAGTGTAAGAACATTCACAGGAATGATTCAGAATATTAGTTATCTGAGGAGACAGAAAGAATAAAAAAGGGAAGGATACACAGGGAATTTCACTCTGTAAGAATTTTTGTTTCAGAAATTCAGAAGCAGACACGGCAAAATATTGAGTCAGCAGAACCGGCTGGTGAAAGATATTGATGATTGTTGTATTATTCTGTATAGCTTCTTAATGCTTGAATATGGTTATAATTTTGGTTTAAATTTTCCATTATGAAAATAAAAATAATGTCAACAGCTTTCATGAATTATATGCATTAATCTTTGGACTTTTTATTGCTTTTCCATTTACAGTTCCTAGACTCTGAGGAGGAGTGTTAGAAGAAGTATTTCTGAAGCTGAAGCTGCAATACCTTGGTTAACCGATGAGAAGAGCCAGCACATTGAAAAAGACCCTGATGTTGGGAAAGATTGAAGGCAAGTGGAGAAGGGGGTGGCAGAGAATGAAATGGTTAGATCTCATCACCAAATCAATGGATATGAATCTGAGCAGATTCTGGGATATGGATGACAGAGGAGGCTGTCATGCTGCAGTCCACGAGGTTGCCATGAGTTGGACACAACTTAGCAACTGAACAGCAACAATTAATCTATGGCAAAATTAACCTTAACCTTACATCTTATACAAAAATTAACTCAATATTAATCACACACTTAAGGGTAACATGTAACATGTATGCTCAGTCACTTCATTCATGTCTGACTATTTGCTACTCTAGGGACTGTAGCCAGCCAGGCTCCTCTGTCCATGGGATTCTCCAGACAAGGATACCAGAGTGGGTTGCCATTCCTTCCTCCAGGGGATCTTCCCTACTCAGGGACTGGACCTCTGTCTCTTGCATTTCTCCTGAATTGGCAGATAGGTTCTTTACCACTAACACTATACCTGGGAAGTCCAACATGTAATTTAGAAAAAGAAAAGAAAAAAAAAAAAAAGCTTCAGAATCTAGGGCTAGTCAAAATGTTTAAAAATTTAGAAACTTGATACCAAAATACTAGGAAATTTTGACAAATCAGTTTGTTAAAATTAAATTGTTCTGATTTTAAGAAATAAAAAAGGGAGTTATAGATTGGGAAATCATATTTGTAAACCATATGTTAAACAGGGGAATAATATGAAGAACTCTCAAAAGTCAATGTAAAAAATCAATTCAAGTAGAAACTGAGCAATAAGAAGAAATAAACTATTGGTACGTGCAGCAAGTTGGATATATCCCTGAGGAATTATGCTGAGTGGGGAAAAAAAAGCCAATCCCCAAAGTTTACATACTCTATGACTTAATTTATGTTATAGTTTTGAAATGAAAAAATTGTAGGACAGATTAGTGATTTCCAAGGACTAAGGATGAGAGTGAGGATGGGTAGGGAGAGGTGTGGTTTTGAAAGAGTAACTGAAGGGATTCTGTTCCAGTGGAACTTTCTGTATCTTAACTGTGGTAATGACTACACACTTATACTTGCGATAGAACTGCATAGAACTCAGTACTCACACAGTTCGGTTCAGTAGCTCAGTCATGTTTGACTCTTAGCGACCCCGTGGACAGAAGCATGTCAAGCTTCCCTGTCCATTACCAACTCTCAAAGCTTGCTCAGACTCATGCCCATAAAGTAGGTGATGCCATCCAACCATCTCAACCTTCTCCTTTTGCCTTCAATCTATCCCAGCATCAGGATTTTTTCCAGTGAATCAGTTATTTGCATCAGATGGCCAAAGTATTGGAGTTTCAGCTTCAGCATCAGTCTTTCCAACTAATATTCAGGACTGATTTCCTTTAGAATTGACTGGTTTGATCTCCTTGTAGTCCAAGGAACTCTCAAGAGTCTTCTCCAACACCACAGTTCAAAAGCATTAATTCGTCCACGCTCAGCTTTCAATACACCCATACAAACACAAACGAATACAAGTAAAATTAGAAATATTTGGAAATATCAGTGTATTTTATCAATGTTAATGGTTTTGTTGTAGTACTGTATTGTAATTTGCAAGATGTATTACTAATGGAAACTGGATGAAAGAGATGCAGAATCTGTCTGTATTATTTCTTACAAATAAATGTGAGTTTCTAGTAATCTCAAAAGTTTTTTTTTTTGGTCTAATGCCATAATTATAAGAGTTCATTCAGTTCAGTTCAGTTGCTCAGTCATGTCTGACTCTTTGCAACCCCATGAATTGCAGCACACCAGGCCTCCCTGTCCATCACCAACTCCCGGAGTTCACTCAAACTCATGTCCATCGAGTCCATGATGCCATACAGCCATCTCATCCTCTGTCGACCCTTCTCCTCTTGCCCCCAATCCCTCCCAGCATCAGACTCTTTTCCAATGAGTCAAGTCTTCACATGAGGTGGCCAAAGTATTGGAGTTTCAGCTTTAACATCATTCCTTCCAAAGAACACCCAGGACTGATCTCTTTTAGAATGGAATGGTTGGATCTCCTTGCAGTCCAAGGGACTCTCAAGAGTCTTCTCCAACACCACAGTTCAAAAGCATCAATTCCTCGGTGCTCAGCTTTCTTCACAGTCCAACTCTCATATCCATACATGACTACTGGAAAAACCATAGCCTTGACTAGATGGACATTTATTGACAAAGTAATGTCTCTGCTTTTCAATATGCTATCTTGGTTGGTCATAACTTTCCTTCCAAGAAGTAAGTGTCTTTTGATTTCATGGCTGTAGTCACCATCTGCAGTGATTTTGGAGCCCCCACAAATGAAGTCTGACACTGTTTCCACTGTTGCCCCATCTATTTTCCGTGAAGTGATCGGACCAGATGCCATGATCTTCGTTTTGTGAATGTTGAGCTTTAAGCCAACTTTTTCACTCTCTTCTTTCACTTCATCAAGAGGCTTTTTAGTTCCTCATCACTTTCTGCCATAAGGGTGGTGTCATCTGCATATCTGAGGTTATTGATATTTCTCCCGGCAATCTTAATTCCAGCTTGTGCTTCTTGCAGCCTAGCTTTTCACATGATGTATTCTAAGCTGCTAAGTTGCTTCAGTCATGTCAAACTCTGTGCAACCCCATAGATGGCAGCCCACCAGGCTCCCCCATCCCTGGTATTCTCCAGGCAAGAACCCTGGAGTGGGTTGCCATTTCTTTCTCCAATGCATGAAACTGAAAAGTGAAAGTGAAAGTGAAGTCGCTCAGTCGTGTCTGACTTTTCGCGACCCCATGGACTGCAGCCCACCCGGCTCCTCCGTCCATGGGATTTTCCAGGCAAGAGTACTGGAGTGATGTGCCATCGCCTTCTCCACATGAGGTACCCTGCATATAAGTTAAGTAAGTAGGGTGACAATTTACAGCCTTGATGTACTCCTTTTCCTATTTGGAACCAGTCTGTTCTATGTCCAGTTCTAACTGTTGCTTCCTGACCTGCATATAAGTTTCTCAAGAGGCAGGTCAGGTGGTCTAAAACAGTTTTTTTTTTTTTTTTTTTTTTTTGCCATAACCAAAAGTTGCTAACTCTGGGACATATTATGGCAACTACTTGAGATGTTTCAAAATACTTCTTTATGTCAGTTACTTCTATTGAGATCAAATACAGTAACAGTAGATTCATTGTAAATTCACTCAGTGAAAGAGAGGTAGGATCTGACTGTGTTGACAAGATTTAAATAATTTTGAGGCAGGCTACTGTGGTTCCTTTGAGAAGACTTATCTGTGCAAACCCAGGTAATAAAATGTTCAAATGTAAATGTGCTATCAGCAAATTTTGATAGTAAAAGAGAGTTGTTGAAAGGGAAATTAGAATCGATGAAAGTTGCAAGGGGCTGTCCAAAATCAAGACTATTTTAATAGTTATAAACAAGCCACTTAGACTGCTCTTTTCCCACTTCCAATTCAGAAAGGGACTAAAGTGTCTCTGAAAAACAAAGTTGCTTTTGTGCCTCCAAGTGATCAACTCCAAAACCAGTGATCATCTGTCCACAAAATGAGAGATATCTTCCTCAAGAAGCCAATAATATATATTTATGTGATTGCAGACAACTTTCAGGTGAGAGGATACAAGGTCATTGCCCAAATAGATTCTGTGAAAACTCTGACAAGGCTACTGAGTTTCAGCACCTATGATGGCTTTCCAGGTACTCCAATGATATTTTCACTGATTTCAGTGCTCTCATAGGCAGGTCAAAATGCCCACTGCATAGTGATATCTGATGAAATAAAGATAATAAAGACACATTTACATTTAATCCCATATATGATTTCATGTCAGTGTCTTTAGAGCATATACTGTGGATTGAAATGTATAGTGTGCTTAGATTTACTCTTGTTACCATTTCATGACAGAGAGCTGAAGTTCATTTGTAATTGTACTTACATTTTTTAAAAAAGTTCTTTGTTCTGACTTTATAAAAATGGTTTATAGGTTCATTTTAAAAAAGAAAATGTTTTTTTTATTTTCATATAGGATCCTTAAGTAATTTTCCATCAAATAGACTAGTTACCCTTCTTTAGAAAAATCATTGTTTCCACTTTTGTGTACACATTTCTCAATAATCAATTTTTAAGAATCTGTTGTTTCCACTTTTGTGTACACATTTCTCAGTAATCAATTTTTACTTACATTTAATTGAATGAGAACTAAATAAGTGGGCTATTTATTTTTTAAATATCTTTGCTATATTTTGAGATGTTGCATGAACTTTTTTTCAATCTAAAATCATGCAAATGTCTTTCTTTAAAATACTAGAGGTTTTACTCTCTTATAAAATTTGCATTGTTAGGAATATATAACATAAAAAGCACCAAATGCTATTAAGGTTTTTAAGCTGTCAACTAAATTCTGCACACTACACTTATTCTGTTCCCATTTACTACTAAGGAAAAGTGCAAAGTCTAACATATTTTTACAAAAAGCACTATAAGCTGCATGCAAATGAGCCCACTTTTCCTGAGGGCCTATCTTCAATTTGATGGTGCATTTAAGTGCTTGCTTTCACTTAGAATAGACTGAAATACACAAATATAAATTGAGAGCAGTGGAAATGCCATTTATCCAAGATTTTCCCCAGGAATAAAAGAATCGAAACAGATTATGCTGTCTCTTTAAAGCAGCTACTTGATTAATTAAACAATTATGTTATATCAAGAAATACAAACATTAAATGTAGAATCATATGCTTCAGGCAGTAAGTGACCAAAAAGAAATACTAAATTGTCAATTTTATTGAATAATTTTTGCCATTAAGTGATTCAACGTCTCTCTTTTCTTTCTTTCTTGCCTCAAATACAATACTGATAACTACAGATTGGTTGAAGTTAAAACCTATGGCTACTTAACATACATTTAAATTTTTCCAAAGAGTAAGACTTCTATAAATATGTAATTTAAACCAAAATTCCATTCATTCTTTCTTCTTTGTTTCAGGATTTATGGACATATCCAGATTGTAATATCAGTTGTTATGGCATGTTTTATCAACATTACCCACATCATAGCTATTTTTACAGTGGTTTCCCAACTGGAATTCATTTTGGACAAGAGACTTTGACAGGTATGGTTACACAGAGGCTAAAAGGCATAATCCCTGTTGTCAAACATACCTATGTTTAGATCCTAAGTCTCCCTCTAACTAGCAATACCACAAAGTGTAAGTCATTAAACCACTCTTGTAACTTCTGTTGACTTAAAATGATTGCACAAGGTGAGAGTTGTGAATTAAATTTTATTTGGTGGCAACACTTCGGCTACCTGATGCAAAGAACTGACTCACTGGAAAAGACCCTGGTGCTGGAAAAGATTGAAGGCAGTACGAGAAGGGGACGACAGAGAATGAGACGGTTGGATGGCATCACCAACTCTATGGACATGAGTTTGAGTAAGCTGCAGGAGTTGGCGATAGACAGGGAAGCCTGGTGTACTGCAGTCTGTGAGGTTGCAAAGAGTCAGAAACAACTGAGCAACCGAACTAAACTGAACTGGGACAAAATAGGACTGCAGCCAGGGAGATGGTACCTCAAATAGCTCTGAGAGACTGTTCGAAGGGGAGAAGATCAGTGTATATGTGGTTTTGGTGAAGGGGGAGTACATGCACTCAAGCACATACTTTTCCCAGAACTTTTCTGCTAGTCTGGTGAATGAAGCTTTTTACGAGTCACAAAAAACAGTTATCACTGAGGGATTTTAGTGCTGTCGAGATATGTGGAGACACAATAATTGGGCTAATATAATTGGCTCTGGAGAAAATCTAACTAACTGAAGATGTGTCCTGTCAGCTTTTTCCCCAGCATAGAGTGCCCCTTTTCTGCCCTCCACCCTGAATTCCTTTCCAGGGGGCAATAAGGTCAGCAGCTACGGCACTTGATTTAATCCTTATAGAGGGAGAAGGCAAGGACCCATGAAGTGAAGTGAGTGAAAGTTGCTCATGGAATTCTCCAGGCCACTCCAGTGAGAGGGTAGCCTTTCCCTTCTCCAGGGGATCTTCCCAACCCAGGGATCGAACCCAGGTCTCCCACGTTGCAGGTGGATTCTTTACCATCTGAGCCACAGGAGAAGCCCAAGAATACTGGGGTGGGTAGCCTATCCTTTCTCCATTGGATCTTCCCAACCCAGGAATCGAAGCGGGGTCTCCTGCATTGCAAGTGTATTCTTTACCAACTGAGCTACAGGGAAGCCCAATGACAAGGGCCAATTTGTAGTTGACACTCAAGAACCAGACCCAAATGGCCCTGTCCTTTTTCTAACAAGATACTGAACTGTTTTTCAGAAACAACAAAACAAAATGGCAAGTTATTCAGGTGAAGCATATGCAGAGGAGAAAATTTTGACTTTAAATAACATCTGGAATCAAAGTTTCTTCCCCTGCTCCATGGAACCAAAGAACTGAGACATGACCAGAACTTGAACACCTGAACCCTTTCAGAAGCAAAATTCCCATTGTCCAGGAAGATACAGTGTTAACGTGCTTTTTATCTTGCCTTACTATAATGACCAAAATTCAAAATCACTGTGGATGGTGCCTGTAGCTGTGAAATTAGAAGACACTTGCCCCTTGGAAGGAAAGTGATGACACACCTAAATATCACATTAAAAAGCAGTGTCATTACTTTGCCAACAAAGGTCTGTATAGTAAAAGTTATTGTTTTTCCAGTAGTCATGTACAAATGTGACAATTGGACCATAAAGAAAGCTGAGTGCCAAAGAATTCATGTTTTTGAACTGTGGTGCTGGAGAAGACTCGAAAGTCCCTTGGACTGCAAGGAGATCAAACCAGTCAATCCTAAAGGAAATCAACCCTGAATATACATTGGAAGGACTGATGCTGAAGCTGAAGCTTCAATACTTTTGGCTGAAGCTCTTCAAAGTATATGAAGAGTCAACTCATTGGAAAAGACCCTGATGCTGGGAAAGATTGAAGACAGGAGAAGGGTGTGACAGAGAAAGAGAGAATTGGATGACATTACTGACTTGACGTAAGTTTGAGCAAACTCCACGAGATAGTGAAGGACAAGGAAGCCTGGCATGCTGCAGTCAATGGGGTTACAGAGAGCTGGGCATAACTTAGTAACGGAACAGTAACAACTATAATGGCCAGGTTCCAAACCCCTCCAGTTGAAACCTTCCTCATCGGTACTTCCACATGTCAACTCATAACTTATAAAAGTTCACCAAACACCACAGTAGGGAGACAGATTTGAGCAGTGCCTCCTGTCTCCTTGGTGCTTGACTTTTATATTAAGCTTTTTCTTTTCTCAAAAGCTGATACCATAGTATTGCCTCTCTCAGTGAGTCCTTGGTGGGTCACACTCCAAGCTTCCTTCCTTTCCTATATGATAGATATGATCTTGTGGACCAATAAAATAACATGTATAAATTTCTTTTAGTCTTGAAATTAAAAAAAAAAAATCAAATGTCAGGTTTTGTTATTTCAGTTTGCTTCAGCTGTGTGTAACTTTGAATGAACTCTGAAGAGTAACTCTGACTGTAAGGAAAATAGTTTTAAGTAATACTAAACAGGGCAGGTCAAACTTAGTTCATCTATCTGATTGTATATTGCTTACGAAATAATGCTTATCTCTTTTCTGTGAGACAATACCTCATGCTATTGAATTTGGATTTGGTCACATGACATGCTTAGGTCAATGAACATGAGCAAAGATGACTAAGTTACTTTCCAGCAGAAGGTTAAAGAGGTTTCAGAGTTACCACAAGCTCTCTTGATTTTTGTCTTCAGACCTGAGAACTGGCATATCCTTCATAAAGGGACTGCTTCAGCCAGTGTCCTGGAGAAGAGCTTGATCTTGCGTGGCCTCAGCTTTCAGCAGCTTGAAGCAGGGTTTCGGTTCTCTGGCCAGAGATTGAGGTTGTATCATACCAGCGAGAGTGTTGAACCCTTGCCACTAGAAGAGAGATCAGTGACAAGGCCTTGGCCATTTGGCTTTGCAGAAAAGAACTCCCACAGATATGGAAAGAAGTGAAACAAGTAAAGTGTTTATTAGGAGGAAAAATAGTATGTGTGAGTAGACACAGGCCAACTAAGTAAGAGAGTCAGGCCTTTTAGTTACCTTTAATCATAAGTAATTTAAATCACTTACGTGGGGCATTTCTTCCAGGTTCCCTTTGGCCAATCATTCTGATTCGTCTGGTTCTGAGTTTATATTTGTTATATTTCAGGATCCTCCCATGTGTCATGTGCAGCTCTCAGCCAAGATGGATTCCAGAGAAGATGCCCATGGAAAGCCTTGACATCCTTTTGACCTCCAGGAAACTTTCTAGTAGGGAAGATTTCCTTGACTTCGAGAATGAGAAATAGGTGATCTTTTATGTCTTATCTGAGAAGAGCCCAGCATCCTCTCTCAGTTGTCCTGCATTTGATATTTTGGAGTTCTGTCCACAGGGAATGAATTCCAGCAGTTTACTCTGGGGGCCCATCTATCTCCTGCCTCAAGCTGACCAAAGATAAGCAGTAACTACCGTATTGATATAATTCAGTTCAGTTCAGTCACTCAGTTGTGTCTGACTCTTTGCTACCCCATGGAGTGCAGCCAGGCTTCCCATCACCAGCTCCTGGAGCTTGCTCATGTCCATTGAGTCAGTGATGCAAACCATCTCAGCCTCTGTCGCCCTCTTCTCCTTCTGCCTTCAATCTTTCCCAGCATCAGCGTCTTTTTCAATGAGTCAATTCTTTGCATCAGGTGGCCAAAGTATTGGAATTTCAGCTTCAGCATCAGTCTTTCCAATGAATATTCAGGACTGATTTCCTTCCGGATTGAATGATTTGATTTAATTAACTTAATTCTTCAGTTCAGTTCAGTCGCTCAGTCGTGTCTGACTCTTTCCAACCCCATGAATTACAGCACGCCAGGCCTCCCTGTCCATCACCAACTCCCAGAGTTCATTCAAACTCACATCCATTGAGTCAGTGATGCCATCCAGCCATCTCATCCTCTGTCATCCCCTTCTCCTCCGGCCCCCAATACCTCCTAGCATCAGTATCTTTTCCAGTGAGTCAGCTCTTCACATCAGGTGGCCAAAGTATTGGAGTTTCAGCTTTAGCATCATTCCTTCCAAAGAACACCCAGGACTAATCTCCTTTAGAATGGACTGGTTGGATTTCCTTGCAGTCCAAGGGACTCTCAAGAGTCTTCTCCAACACCACAGTTCAAACGCATCAATTCTTTGGCACTCAGCTTTCTTCACAGTCTAACTCTCACATCCATACATGACTACTGAAAAAACCATAGCCTTGACTAGACGGACCTTTGTTGGCAAAGTAATGTTTCTGCTTTTAAATATGCTATCTAGGTTAGTCATAATTTTCCTTCCAAGAAGTAAGCGTCTTTTAATTTCATG
>SJYX01001906.1:195288-218282 GCA_006410675.1 Oreotragus oreotragus
TCCCTCTAATTTTCTTGAAGAGATCTCTAGTCTTTCCCATTCTGTTCTTTTCCTCTATTTCTTTGCATTGATCGCTGAGGAAGGCTTTCTTATCTCTCCTTGCTATTCTTCAGAACTCTGCATTCAGATACTTATATCTTTCCTTTTCTCCTTTGCTTTTCACTTCTCTTCTTTTCACAGCTATTTGTAAGGCCTCCCCGGACGGCCATTTTGCTTTTTTTGCATTTCATTTCCATGGGGATGGTCTTGATCCCCGTCTCCTGTACAATGTCATGAACCTCTGTCCATAGTTCATCAGGCACTCTATCTATCAGATCTAGTCCCTTAAATCTATTTCTCACTTCCATTGTATAATCATAGGGGATTTGATTTAGGTCATACCTGAATGGTCTAGTGATTTTCCCTACTTTCTTCAATTTAAGTCTGAATTTGGCAATAAGGTGTTCATGATAGATCAACCATTATTAAATTGAACCTGTGAAATGAAAATACCTCCTGCCATATCAATAAACAATAAATGTCATAGACATCAATTGGCTTCCAAATTTGAATGAGGCCTCCCAAAGCTGCAATCCAGTGTATGCTGCCACTGGCCCCCACAGAGTGTTTGCTGAGGAGCTGGGGGAATGCTAGAAGCAAAGTGAATAAGGACACAGGATTGTCCCCAGACATCTGAGGTACATATGAAATGAATGAATTCAGTGAGCTCAGAGGCTTGCATCTTCCCATATATAGAATGCTAAATTTCTTAACTTAATATATGATCTTTCATATTCAGACTGCATCAAATAAGGGATAAAGAGAAAGTTATATCCGACCAAATGGACCACTATGACCAAGGCTGGTGGAGTGATAGAATTCCAAAGTGCTGCACTTAATATGCCAGGAAACCAGCAGTGGCTACAGGACTGGAAAAAAGTCAGTGTTCATCTCAATCCCAAAGAAGGGCAGTACTAAAACATGTTCAAGCAACCAGACCTTACTAGCATGCACTCACTTCCCATGTTAGTAAGGTTATGTTCAAAAGCCTTCAAGCTAGTCTTCAGCAGTGAATTCTGTCAAGAGTTTGAGGAGTCCCATCGGCTATTAATGACTCTGTATGCATGGGTATCTGCTAAGTCACTTCAGTCCTGTCTGACTCTCTGCAACCCTATGGACTGTACCCTCCAGGCTCCTCTGTCCATGGTATTCTCTAGCTAGAATACTGGAGTGGGTTAACATGCCCTCCTTCAGGGCATCTTCCCAACCCAGGGATCGAAGCCAAGTCTCTTAAGTCTCCTGCATTGGCCGGTGGTTTCTTTACCACTAGCACCACCAGGGAACCTCATTTATCGAGAGTCACATGGACAACAAGGAGATCAAACCAGTCAATCCGAAAGGGAGTCAACCCTGTATTTTCATTGGAACAACTGATGCTGAAGCTGAAGCTCCAATACTTTGGCCATCTGATGCAAAGTGCCAACTCATTGGAAAAGGCCCTGATGCTGGAAAGATTGAAGGCAGAAGGAGAAGAAGGTGACAGAGGATGAGAAGGTTGGATGGCGTCACTGTTTCAATGGACATGAGCTTGGGCAAACTCTAGGAGACAGTGAGGGACAAGGAGGCCTGGCATATTGCAGTCCACAGGTCACAGCGTCGGATATGACTTCACAACTGAACAACAGGCTTCAGTAGTATTTGAATTGAGAACTTTCAGATGTACCGGGTATAGGCTTAAAAAAGGCAGAAGAAACAGAGATCAAATTTCCAACATATGTTGGGTCATAGAAAAAGCAAGAGAATTGCAGAAAATATCAACTTCTGATTCATTGACTATGCAAAAACAGTTGATTCTGTGAATCACAACAAACTTTGGAAAATTCTGAAAGAGATGGGAATATTAGACTATCTTATCTGTCTTCTGAGAAACCCATACCAAGGTAAAGAAGCAACAATTAGAATCTTACATGGAACTGACTTGTTCAAAATTGGGAAAGGAGTAAGACAAGGCTGTATATTTTTACCCTTCTTATTTAACTTTTAAGCAGAGTACATAATGTGAAATGCTAAGCTGGATGAGTTTGGCATCTTGGAATCAAGGTTTCCAGGAGAAATCTCAACAACCTCAGATATGCAGATGATACCACTCTAGTGGTAAAAATAAAAGTGGAACTGAAGGCAATGGCACCCCACCCCATTACTCTTGCTTGGAAAATCCAATGGACGGAGTAGCCTGGTGGGCTGCAGTCCATGGGGTCGCTAACAGTCGGACAGACTGAGCGACTTCACTTTCACTTTTCTCTTTCATGCATTGGAGAAGGAAATGGCAACCCACTCCAGTATTCTTGCCTGGAGAATCCCAGGGATGGGGGAGCCTGGTGGGCTGCCATCTATGGGGTCACACAGTCGGACACGACTGAAGTGACTTAGCAGCAGTAGCAGCAGCAGAAGAGCATCTTGCTGAGGGTAAAAGAAGAGGGTGAAAAAGCTGACTTGAAACTCAGCATTCAAAAACTGAAGATTATGGCATCCAGTGCCAACAGTTCACGGCAAATAGAAGGGGAAAAAGTGGAAGCAGATGGTGACTGCAGCCATGAAATTAGAAAATGCTTGCTTCTTCGAAAGAAAGCTGTGAAAAATATAGACAGTGTATTGCGAAACAGAGACATCACTTTGCCAATAAATGTCCTTAGGGTCAAAGCTACAGTCTTTCCCGTAGTCATGCATGGATGTAAAAGCTGGACCATAAAGAAGGTTGAGCACCGAAGAATTGATGCTTTCAAATTGTTGTGCTGGAGAAGACTCTTGATAATCCCTTGGACTACAAGGAGATCAAATCAGTCAATTATAAAGGAAATCAATCCTGAATATTCATTGGAAGGACTGATACTGCAGTAGGAGCTTCAATTCTCTGGCCACCTGATACGAAGAGCTGACTCGCTGGAAGAGACACTCATGCTAGGAAAGATTAAAGGCAAAAGATGAAGAAGGTGGCAGAGGATGAGGTGGTTGGATGGCATCACCAACTCAATAGACATGAACTTGAGCAAATTCCAGGAGATAGTGAGGGACAGGGAGGCCTGGCATTCTGGAGCCCATGAAGTAGCAAAGAGTTAAGACATGACTTAGTGACTAAACATCGACAACAATGATGCTATGTTGAGGAAAGAAGAACTTCTACCCCTCAGAGTTCCTCATGGCTGGTTAAAGAAGCAAATTGACATGACACAGATTAACAATGGACTTCCTATTTTACTTAGAATAAAACTGAAACTGATTACATAGCCTAGAGGCTCCTACACTATCTTGCCTTTTCTCTCACAAATCTTTCCATTTGATCACAAATCTTTCCATTCTTTCCCCCCTCTTTTTTTTTCCCCCTGGTCAAGTTATGCTGGGCTATATTTATTCACCTATTGTCCTTCAGACTTACTGAATTTATTCTCATCTCAGGGACCTTGTACTTCTGTACATAGTGCTTCTCTCCAAAACTGCACATTGCTCATTCTAGGTCAACATTAAGTTCTAAACTCAAATGTCACCTTCTCAGTAAAGCTTCTCCTAACAGCATCCACAACCATGCTCTGTTATATTATATTCTTTCATCTTTCTCATAGTACAAAGAATTTATCTATATATTTGTTATTTTTCCTCCATCAACTAGAATGGAAGTTTTAGAAAGACAGGGTACTTAGCTAATTCATTTTCATAATCACAGTGCCTGAAATAGTGCTTGACTTATCACAGAACCCTAAATGTTTGTGATGGAAATTCCTCCATAACTAATGCATGCAATGTTAAATTCACAAATTACCTAAGTGCAAATGATGAGGAAACACTTACTCATTCCCTAAACATCTGAGTTTATTGGTCTCTCGACATAGTATCAGAGCAACGTTGGCTGTGAATACACCTGCTGGGAAAAGAACAGCCAAAATAATAAACTGTTGCACACATTGCTTTCTTTGCTAAAGATGTATGTTAATATTTAAGCCTAGCAATTCTGTTAATTTTAAATTTCAATCAGTATGCCATATAAGTATTCCAAGAGATGAAAATATACTGCTGCTGCTGCTGCTGCTGCTAAGTCGCTTTAGTCATGTCCGACTCTGTGCAACCCCATAGACGGCAGCCCACCAGGCTGCCTCATCCCTAGGATTTTCCAGTCAAGAACACTTGTGTGGGTTGCCATTTCCTTCTCCAATGCATGAAAGTGAAAAGTGAAAGTGAAGTCAATCAGTCATGTCCGACTAGTAGCAACCCCATGGACTGCAGCCTACCAGGCTCCTCTGTCCATGAGATTTTCCAGGCAAGAGTACTGGAATGGGGTCCCATTGCCTTAGCAGTTTCTATTTTATTTAATCCACAAAATAGAATATATCTAGCATACTATTTTAATCTTCTTTTACTGAGAGATAAAGGCAGACAAATTCTCCTAAATGCCAAATTTGTTGCTACATATATTTAACAAAAGATATTCAAATAACGTATCAAAAGGGAATAAGACAAAAAGTTAGGAAAGAAACAGGTCATTTGAAGCTACATAAAATCATATAATTTCCTGAAACTACAAATTATATATGGCAAAGAAATGATGTTGAAAATAGTTTGTTTAATATAAGATTTATTTCACATGAAAATGTTTTAAAATACCATGGCACAATAATTCTATTAGGGTTTACCTTGTAACCTATATTCCTAAACAGAAAGCAATTTTTTATGTTTATTGCATTTGATATTTGAGAAAGGTCCAAGGTTATTTAGCAATTCAGAAGGGAAAAATTGTGATGAAATCAAACTGCAAATGTGAAACTTGCACAGCATCAAGCACATACTTTTCTTATATACAGCATTTGCTCAGTAAATATTTGTTGAATGAAGTTTAATTGAACAGTCAATGAATGATTTAAAAACCTGATATTGAGTTCACTTTACCCTCTTTGTCTGTAAAATCTTTGGAGTAGTAGCAGAGAGGCCTTTTTTCCCTCTCACATTAATCTCAGAAGTGGGAAAAAAAAATCCAAATATAGTATCATTTGAAGAATCAAGTTCAACATCTCTCATATGAATTTGACACTAAATAGATCAGATCTTTGCTTTATTATTTCACCTTTTTTCTCCAGTGGCTCTTGTGCATAAACCTTTTCTTCTGATTACTTTTTCAATTGCAGTACACAAAACAGAAAAAAAAAAAAATCTTTGGGGATTCTAAGTCCTCCATGTGGTCTCTTTCTTTCTGCCATTACCCAACAAAATTCCATTCTCTTCTCTTCATTTATCAAAAACTTTGGGGCCAGCTCTAGTGAGCTTCCCTGGTGGCTCAGACGGTAAAGTGTCTACCCGCAATGCGGAAGACCTGGCTTCAATTCCTGGATTGGGAAGATCCCCTGGAGAAGGAAACAGCAACCTACTCCAGAACTCTTTCCTGGAAAATCCCATGAACGGAGTAGCCTGGTAGGCTATAGCCCATGGGGTGGCAAAGATTTGGACACAACTGAGCAACTTCACTTTCACAGTCTAGTAGACCTTTTTTGCTCTTTCTCAAAGGTATTTATATTTCTGTGTATACACAATTGGATTAAACTCATCTCGAGATTTCTACAGCTTCTTAAATTCAGTGGCTTCACTTCTCTGCATGCCCTGGGCACTTTCATCTAAGGTGTTGTTCTGAATCGGAAACTCAAATAGCCCACTCCCTTATCACCATTCATCTGTCTTCCTGCTCAACTCCTGAGTTCTTCCCCACCCCACCCCCAATCTTAAGGACCTCATAGGAACCTTTAAAACTTTGTCCTCTCCATTTCCCATTTTATTCTCTGTGAGCACTTTATAAGCTCTATGATCTCTCAGTTTTATTTTACCTCTATTGTATTCTTATTTAGCTTGGACCTCAATGTGATTATATGAACTATAAGCCAAGCTATAGAGAAGCATGCCTATTTTTATTTTTATACCTTCCTGAAAACCGAAAGTGAAAATGTTAGTCACTCAGTACTGTCCAGCTCTTTGCAATCCATTCTACTCTGTTACTTTATCTTGAGGAACCACATTTCAAGCCAACTGCTATGTGTGCAGCTTCCCATCATAGTCATATCATCATTATATTCCATCTGCCTCCTCAAAGTTCCTCTTCCTCCTATAGTATTTTTATCCTGTGAATGTGTTACTTGCTCAGTCATGTCCAACTCTGTGCGATCCCATGGATTGTAGTCCACCAGGCTCCTCTATCCATAGAATTCTCCTGGCAAGAATACTGGAGTGGGTAGCCATTCACTTCTCCAGGGGATCTTCTGGATCCTGGGAATGATCCCCAGTCTCCTGTATTGTACATAGATTCCTTACCATCTGTACCTTCCTATGTATCCTTTTTCAGAGAAGGCAATGGCAACCCACTCCAGTACCCTTGCCTGGAAAATCACATGGGTGGAGGAGCCTGGTGGGCTACAGTCCATGGGGTTGCTAAGAACGACTTCACTTTCACTTTTCACTTTCATGCATTGGAGAAAGAAATGGCAACCCACTCCAGTGTTCTTGCTTGGAGAATCCCAGGGACGGGGGAGCCTGGTGGGCTGCTGTCTATGGGGTCGCACAGAGTCAGACACAACTGAAGCGACTTAGTAATAGTAGTAGTAGTATGTATCCTTTTTATTTTTTCATCTTCCCAGCAAAACTGCAATCAAGGTGGTTAAGTACTGCTAGGAAATCACAGCTCTAAAGAGAAGAATCTTTATATATTCTTAGCCTCCAAAATAACCTCAATGGGGCTTTAATAGAGTGTTCTAATTCTAATCGTCATTGTATGAATCTTATTTCATGGATCTCTCTACTTACTTTAATACTAACTGTCCTCACTTCACATTTTCTATTCTATGGTCTTTTGATACTGCATTCTTCAGATGTTGCTGTTGTTTTTAATGTGTCCTCCTACTCATCCTACATCTGTCCTATGGATAGATGTCTTCTATCTATACCTTTAATGATAGTATTCCTCTCTTCCTCAATCCATCTTTGGCTCACTATACAGGTTCTCCTTGAGTAAACTCACTCTTTTTTACATAATGGTAAGTCATATTTCTGTATTTCCAACTGAGATTTTACCCTGAATTCAGACTCATCCAATATCAGGCTGAATATCTAGTTCTACCTAGATGGTCTACAATGCATCAAACTCATCACACTTTACCTGGTTATTCCTCCAACAGCCACACAATATTTTTGGCTGGTACTCTGGAAGACATTTTTGATTCTTCTCCCTCACTTCCCATATCCAGGAAATCAGTCTTGTCTTGTTCAGTTGCTCAGTCATGTCCAACTCTTTGCAACTCCATGGACTGCAGTTTACAAGGCTTCCCTGTCCTTCAGTCCTGTCAATTTATTCCTGTAAATATCTTCCTAATCTTTGTCTTTTCCATTTCTACTGCCTTCATACTATCTCAGGCCTTCTTCTCTGGCTTGGCATACTGTAATTTTTATCCTTTTTTTTTTTTTTTTTTGTCCTCTCTTTCTTCAAAATTGTCAAAATGATATGTGTAAAGAACAGTCTGGGCTAGTCACTTCTCCTCCTAATACATTCCATGTGAGGTAAAGTCTAACAACATATTCAGTTCAGTTCAGTTCAGTCACTCAGTTATGTCTGACTCTTTGCCACCCTATGAATCGCAGCATGCCAGGCCTCCCTGCTCATCACCATCTCTTGGAGTTCATTCAGACTCAGTCCATCGAGTCAGTGTTGCCATCCAGCCATCTCATCCTCTGTTGTCCCCTTCTCCTCCTGCCCCCAATCCTTCCCAGCATCAGAGTCTTTTCCAATGAGTCAACTCTTCTCATGAGGTGGCCAAGGTACTGGAGTTTCAGCTTTAGCATCATTCCTTCCAAAGAAATCCCAGGGTTGATCTCCTTCAGAATGGACTGGTTGGATCTCCTTGCAGTCCAAGGGACTCTCAAGAGTCTTCTCCACAGTTCAAAAGCATCAANTCTATCAGATCTAGGCCCTTAAATCTATTTCTCACTTCCACTGTATAATCATAAGGGATTTGATTTAGGTCATACCTGAATGGTCTAGCAGTTTCCCTTACTTTCTTCAATTTAAGTCTGAATTTGGTAATAAGGAGTTCATGCTGTCTCTTATACACATCTAGATGTGTATAAGAGACAGGTCCAACTCTCACATCCATACATGACCACAGGAAAAACCATAGCCTTGACTAGGCAGACCTTAGTTGGCAAAGTAATGTCTCTGCTTTTGAATATGCTATCTAGGTTGGTCATAACTTTTCTTCCAAGGAGTAAGCGTCTTTTAATTTCATGGCTGCAGTCACCATCTGCAGTGATTTTGGAGCCCCCCAAAATAAAGTCTGACACTGTTTCCACTGTTTCTCCATCTATTTCCCAAGGAGTGATGGGACTGGATGCCATGATCTTTGTTTTCTGAATGTTGAGCTTTAAGCCAACTTTTTCGCTCTCCTCTTTCACTTTCATCAAGAGGCTTTTTAGCTCCTCTTCACTTTCTGCCATAAGGGTGGTGTCATCTGCATATCTGAGGTTATTGATATTTCTCCCGGCAATCTTGATTCCAGCTTGTGTTTCCCCTGATTATCTTTCCAGACCTTTTCCTCTCCTGCTCTTACCTGTACACCATGCAGAGTTATACCAATAGTGTTATTATGTATAACCACACACCCTCTTCTATCTCCATATCGTCTTCCAGCAAATTTTGATTCAGCTTTTCTAATTCAGGTCAGAAATCACTTTCTCCAGGAAGTCTTATCTGACTTCTCTATAGTCTTGCCTCAGCCACATGGATTAGGTGCCCACATGGTATCCACAATGGGATATATTTATTTTTGTTTTGCCTTGTTGTGCTATAAATATGTTTTAAGTCTGTAGCTATAGAGAGTAAATTTTTTGCATCAGGGTAAGTACTGTTTCTTACTCATCTTCTTAGTCTCAGCATTTAGCATAACATCTGACAAAGATAGACTTAAAAAATATTTATTGAACTGTTTAATACTTTGAGCATGCCAATATTCTACCTGGACAGTCTGTTCAACTCTTCTCTCTCTATAGATATGCCACACATTTTGGTGGATTTGGGACCCTGGAATGTTTTGCTTTGTTTTTTTCCATCTTAACTCTTTTGTTCCCAAGGTTGAATGTAATTCAGGCTTACCGTGGTCTTAGACACCACGGTTTGTTCAGAGATGACTGATTGACCAAACTAAGGCCAATCTGAATGTTTCCAAAACTTGAGATATGAAAATAAGAGTGACACTTTCTTTTCCACATGGGCTAAGTTGGTAGAATGTGAAATTGTGGCTGATGGGAATAGCAACCTCCACCAGCCACATGGAGGAAATCTGTTTGCAGAAGGAGACATGAAACCAAAAAGTAAAAGGAAACAGAACTGAGAAATTAGAGAGTTCTGTTGATCTTGTGTGAATCTTAAAAGCAACTGTGTCTGAAATCACATTCTCCCTAATATTTCCCTGTTAGATAAGTCAATACAATTCCTTAAAGTAATTGAGTTTGTTATAGATACTTTAAAGTAAGAGCAACATCTAGAATATTATTCAAAGCATGTCTTGATCCCTGACCCTTCTCTAAACCTCCTAGCCCAGAATATAGTTCTCCCCCTGGATTCCATGGATCAATTTTTCTGTTGGCATCTTATACATAATAATTAAGATCATTCAGGTAGAGAGAGAGTCGAGATGAAGATATGGAGTCATGTCATTTCACACATACTTAAATCTATCCATAACAGAAAATAATTTATATACTTTGGTCTTCACCTTAGGTGAGGCAAAATTTACTTATTTGTTCTATGTTTCTTCTTAAAATAATTTGACTTGTATTTCTGCCTTTGACTTATAACTGAAGATTCTTGATGAGTATGCATGAATCTCAAAAGCTAGAGGCCCTGCTCCCAAGGAAGTTCTAGACCACTCACTGGGGAGGAGGAAAGGCCACACAATGCTCTATTCAAAGCAGCACATCAAATGAATTGAGAGCCTGAGGAAGAATTGATTAATTAAAATAGAGAAACAATAGATAGGAGAATAGAGGGGTTACTGATAAAAATTAGGGCTGAGACATGAAGAAACATGGTAAGTGCTTAATTAATAGTTATTGAATTAATAAATAAAACATGGAAAAATGATTTGAGAAAAAAATCTGGTTTTCCTTCAGAATCATTAAGCTGCTTTCACTGAGAGAAAAGTATATAGAGAAAGTGTTTCCTGCCATTCGAGTGCTGTTCACAATTTCAAGCAAGGTTGTTTAGGTCAGTGTCATAGGTGCTAAGGAGATGTGCTACAAAGACATCAAAGTCAAGTAAATATCACATCATGAATTATTGTTTTAGTGGAAACCATTCTTGCCCTACATAAGGTGCTTTTGGGAAAATAAAAGGCCTAGTGAATAATTTATCTTTGGATAACCTTGCTTTATTTCTAAGTTCAAGGAACAGATAGATTCATAAAAGGCACATAACTAGATTACCTCAAGGAACAAAACTCTGGGCACAGAGTGGGTCAAGAATAGTTCTCTCAAGTGGGTTTCTTTTGCAATTTTCTTGTCTATCTTAAAAATAGCTGTGCCCCTGTAGAAAATATATAGCTCTTAGTACATCCTGTGACAGGAATAATCATAGCTAAGGGAGAAGACTGTGTAAGCCTGTTTATTTTCATAGGTTAAAACTAAACTAACCACCTTCCCCCTCTTCTTTCTTCTGTATTTTCAGTCTCAGAAAATGGCACCATGGTGTATTAAGCACTAGAGTTGGAATACTGGAAATCATTTTACATCCTCCTCATTCTCTTCTTCCTCATATCTGCTTTCTAACTGTGGTTCATTCATTTCAGTACATCAGTATGAAAGCAGCAACACATCTCCTTCTTTCCATTCCTGCTTCTATTGCCTTAATTCTGATGTCACCACCTCTCTTCTTAGTCTAACCATATTTTTCAGAGAGAAAGGCCTATAAGAGCAAGCATGAATGTTTGTGAGCTAGACTGAGGGTAAATAACAACAACAACAAAGAACAACAACAAAAAAAAACAGTACCAAAAAGAATTGTCTGGGAATAAAAGCACCCAGGTCAAATTGGGGGAAAAAAAAGCCATGTTTTTGGTTTGGAGCTAAGCCTGGAGAAGCAGCTATAATGAGGTAGGATTAATGATACAAGAAAGAAGGAAACAAGTGGTAGATATTCTCTGAAGAATGCAAATATGAGGTGACCTGGATTAAGTTTAAAGCTGGTGGCATTACTTGTGGAGACCTTTGAGCACATGCATATGGAGACCAAATACACATCCATAAATGAGCCACATTCATTCATATCCTGAGTAACATGGACCTGTAGGACCTTTGTGTCAATCTCCCCACCATCACTGAACTTTCCACTTTACTGAGAATCTTGTCCCTCAGTTATCTGTTCGTATTTCTTTCCTACTTAAGACCATTAAGTGGTTTTCTGATGACCATGCTGAGTGTAAAACCAATGCTGATAACTGTGAATTGATCTTGATCCTTGGAGCTAGCAAAACAGAAAAGAAGGCACTGGCAATGTCCAAGACAGTAATATTAAGCACCATCAGTCTGTGACGCACACTGTATGTACAACCGCTGTGGCTAAAATAGTTGGGTCTATAGGAGAAGCAACTTTATTTTTACTTTTTTTTACAATTATATTTTAAATAGATAAATTAAGATTTTTAGTTGGAGTTTCAATATTCAACTCCCAAAAATTAATAGAATTAATATACAGAGAAGTAGAAGGATATAGTAGATCTGAAAACACTATGAACCAATTCAACATAGTTAAGATTTATACAATTTCCATATAGCAGCAAGATACAAATTCTATTCAAGTTACCATAGATTATAAACTATACATTGCAACATATCCAGGAACATAAGACTAGGTGCAAAAACTTGATGGTCTAAAGGTATTGAAGTCACACAGAGTCTATTCTCTTATCATTGAGGAATTATGTTAGAAATCAATATCAAAAGATATTTGAAAATAACCCATACATTTTCAATTGCAATGTGATATTTGCTAAGGGAGATCTTTGGCTTAGTCATTGAAAGCCTAAGTTAGGCTTTAACAATAAAATTAGAGGACTGAAAGAATGCAGAGGGTGATTGCAAGAAGAAAGCATTTAAATAAGAAATTAATATCAAAATTGGAAATTAATATAAAAGATACTTTAAATACTTCATGTATTTGGAAACTAAATGTTCATTTTTAAATTATGGGTGTATCTGAGGAGCCACAAAAAGAAAATAGAAATATCTGTAATAGAATAAAAATAAAAAGAGAATTTACCAGAATTTGTTGTATGCAGCTGAAGCTGATCAATGCAATGAAAAATAATGTAGAATCTTGAATAAGGTATGAAAACAAATAATGGACACCAGCATTAAATTATGTAAAAGTTGAACAAAATGAGTATTCATTAATTAAAATTATTAATTTTTTGCAGTATTTTTTTACAACATGTTTCTTTACATTCTAAGAATTGGATTAGAAGTTTCAAGCCTCATTCAATATTTTTTTTAATCAGAAAGATAATAAACTTTCCAGACTTTTAGCAATAATATTAGATGCCAAAGTACATATAACTAATCAAAGTTTTGGGTGAATATAAATTAGAAATCTAGCATTCTATATGTAATAAGTCAAACAAGTAGAATCAAACTGTCATAAATTTTTTAGCTAGGTAAAATTTTATGTTTTCTAAAATATATAATTATATAATATATACTATACATATACTGATATATATCTACAAAAATCTCTACTACACTGAAGAAAGGCTTGAGAAAGAACATCAAAGGTAAAAAAGAGACAGAGAAACTGGAAAGCATAAACTGAAATAGGAGCACTAAATATGAAATAGAAAAAGTAAAACAAGCTAGATAAAAGATCATCATATAGTCCAGTTGTTTTTAAACATAAGGGCTCATTAGAGATACATCTGGAGCTTTGGAGAGAAAAAAGCAATACGAGGCATTTGCATTCTTCAAAAAATTCAAGATGATTCTGATATGAATCTGGATTTTTAAAATGTAATTGCAGGTTTTTCTATTAAATGGTAGCTGTAGTGATATAGAATTCTATTATCTTCTGTTCATCAGTCATGATACAATGGTATTAAACAAATGATAGTTACATAATCACAATAGTAAAAGATGTTTATGTGTTTTCATAATTGATAGCCAGAGGAAAATAAAGATAATTACAGTTGCAAGCCATAATGGAAACATGATTAACCTAACAATATAAAATAATTACGTACAATTTGGAGGGAAGTAGAGTGGTGTAGTAATTGGGAGTGCATACATGCATATTTTCATCTGCCCAAACAGTCTACGTCTTTTGGTTGGTGCATTTTCCATTTAAAGTAGTTATGATATGTATGGTAGCTCAGATGGTAAAGAATCTGCCTGCAATGCAGGAGACCCAGGTTCCATTCCTGGGTTGGGAAGATCCCGTGGAGAAGGGAACGACCACCCACTCCAGCTTTCTTGCCTGGAGAATTCCATGGACAGAGGAGCCTGGCAGGCTACAGTCCATGAGGCCACAAAGAGTCAGACCCAACCGAGTGACTAACACTATCCTATTACAATTTTCTTAATTGTTTTGGGCTTCTTTTGTGTCGGTCTTTTCCTTCTCGTGTTTTCTGCCAAGAGAAGTTCCTTTAGTATTTGTTGTAAAGCTGGTATAGTGGTGCTGAATTCTCTTGACTTTTGCTTGTTTGTAAAGGTTTTGATTTCTCCATCAACTCTGAACAAGTCCTGCTGGGTAGAGTATTTTTGGTTATAGGCTCTTTCCTTTCATCACTCTAAATAGATCATACCATTCCATTATGGCTTGTAGAGGTTCTATTGAGAAATCAACTGATAACCATGTGGGAAATTCCCTGTATGTTATTTGTTGTTTTCCCCTTGTTGTTTTTAATGTTTTATCTTTGTCTTTAACTTTTGTCAGTTTGATTACTGTCTGTCTTATTGCGCTCCTTCTTGGGTTTATCTACCTAGGACTCTCTGTGCTTCCTGGACTTGGTTGACTACTTTCTTTCCAATATTAGAGAAGTTTTCAACTATTATCTTGTCAAATATTTTCTTAGGTCCTTTCTCTCTCTCTTCTCCTGCTGGGACCCCTATAATCTGAATGTTGGTGTGTTTAAAATTGTTCCAGGGGTCCCTTAGGCTTTCTTCATTTTTTTTCTTTTTCATATAGTCTATTCTGCACCAGTGATTTCCACCATTCTGTTCTCCAGGTCACTTATCCATTCCGCTGCCACAGTTATTTTCCTATTAATTTTTTCTAAAAACTTGTTCTTCTCTGTTTGTTTCTTCTTTAGTTCTTCTAAGCCTTTGATAAACATTTCTTGCATCTTTTCAATTCTGCTTCTGAGACCCTGGGTCATCTTCACTATCATTATTCTGAATTCTTTTTCAGGAAGGTTGCCTATCTCCACTTACTTTACTTGTCTTTCTGGGATTTTATCGTGTTCCTTGCTCTAAGATTTAACTCCCTACTTTTTTATCCTGATTAACTTTCCACAATGTGGCTTTCATTCTAGCCTAAGCAATTGTTATTCTTGCTTCTTCTGTCCGTCCTCTGGTGAATGAGGCTAAGAGGTTTATGTAAGCTTCCTGATGGGAGGGACTTGGTGGGAAAAACTATATCATGCTTTGGTGGGTAGGACCTTGTTCAGTAAAGTTTTCATCCAATTATCTTCTAATGAATAGAGTTGTCCTCCCTCCCTGTCAATTGTTTGGCTGGAAATGACCCAGCCCTGGGGTCTACAGGTTCTATGGTAGCGATTATGGCAACCTTCAAGGGGACTTATGCCAAGGGAAACCTTCCAGTACTGCTGCTACCAGTGGCCCTGTCCCTGTGATGGGTCACTGCCAACCAATGCCTCCACAGAAGACCCTCCAGCACTAGCAGGTCTGGATGGGTCTCCTGTAGCATCAGTGCTTCTTTCCTCTGGGTCTTGGTGTGTGCAAGATTTTGTTTTGCTCTCCAAGGGCGGAATCTCTGTTTCTCCCAGTCCTGAGGAAGTCCTGCAATCAAATTCTGTTAAATTTCAAGGTCAGATTCCCTGGGCATTCCCAGTGCCTTTGCCAGATCCCCAAGTTGTGAAGCCTGATGTGGGGCTCAGAATCTTCACAATGGTGGGAAATTTTCTTTGGTGTTGTTATTCTCCAGTTTGTGAGTCACCCACCCAGTGGGCATGGGATTTGTTTTTATCATGATTGTGCCCCTCCTACCATCTCATAGTAGCTTCTTCTTTGTCTTTGGACATGGGGAATCATTTTTTGGTGGGTTCCAGCATCCTTCTGCTGATGGTTGTTCAACAGCTAGTTGCAGTTTCAGCGTTCTTGCAGAAGATGAGTGTATGTCCTTCTACCTGCCATCTTGAACCAGAAGCCCAGAGAAGCAACTCTTAAATTGATCATAATCCTCCAGCTCCCTTGGAAAGGTCATGTAAGGTTGCTATGTGAGCATCCTGNAAAAATCTCTACTACACTGAAGAAAGGCTTGAGAAAGAACATCAAAGGTAAAAAAGAGACAGAGAAACTGGAAAGCATAAACTGAAATAGGAGCACTAAATATGAAATAGAAAAAGTAAAACAAGCTAGATAAAAGATCATCATATAGTCCAGTTGTTTTTAAACATAAGGGCTCTTTAGAGATACATCTGGAGCTTTGGAGAGAAAAAAGCAATACGAGGCATTTGCATTCTTCAAAAAATTCAAGATGATTCTGATATGAATCTGGATTTTTAAAATGTAATTGCAGGTTTTTCTATTAAATGGTAGCTGTAGTGATATAGAATTCTATTATCTTCTGTTCATCAGTCATGATACAATGGTATTAAACAAATGATAGTTACATAATCACAATAGTAAAAGATGTTTATGTGTTTTCATAATTGATAGCCAGAGGAAAATAAAGATAATTACAGTTGCAAGCCATAATGGAAACATGATTAACCTAACAATATAAAATAATTACGTACAATTTGGAGGGAAGTAGAGTGGTGTAGTAATTGGGAGTGCATACATGCATATTTTCATCTGCCCAAACAGTCTACGTCTTTTGGTTGGTGCATTTTCCATTTAAAGTAGTTATGATATGTATGGTAGCTCAGATGGTAAAGAATCTGCCTGCAATGCAGGAGACCCAGGTTCCATTCCTGGGTTGGGAAGATCCCGTGGAGAAGGGAACGACCACCCACTCCAGCTTTCTTGCCTGGAGAATTCCATGGACAGAGGAGCCTGGCAGGCTACAGTCCATGAGGCCACAAAGAGTCAGACCCAACCGAGTGACTAACACTATCCTATTACAATTTTCTTAATTGTTTTGGGCTTCTTTTGTGTCGGTCTTTTCCTTCTCGTGTTTTCTGCCAAGAGAAGTTCCTTTAGTATTTGTTGTAAAGCTGGTATAGTGGTGCTGAATTCTCTTGACTTTTGCTTGTTTGTAAAGGTTTTGATTTCTCCATCAACTCTGAACAAGTCCTGCTGGGTAGAGTATTTTTGGTTATAGGCTCTTTCCTTTCATCACTCTAAATAGATCATACCATTCCATTATGGCTTGTAGAGGTTCTATTGAGAAATCAACTGATAACCATGTGGGAAATTCCCTGTATGTTATTTGTTGTTTTCCCCTTGTTGTTTTTAATGTTTTATCTTTGTCTTTAACTTTTGTCAGTTTGATTACTGTCTGTCTTATTGCGCTCCTTCTTGGGTTTATCTACCTAGGACTCTCTGTGCTTCCTGGACTTGGTTGACTACTTTCTTTCCAATATTAGAGAAGTTTTCAACTATTATCTTGTCAAATATTTTCTTAGGTCCTTTCTCTCTCTCTTCTCCTGCTGGGACCCCTATAATCTGAATGTTGGTGTGTTTAAAATTGTTCCAGGGGTCCCTTAGGCTTTCTTCATTTTTTTTCTTTTTCATATAGTCTATTCTGCACCAGTGATTTCCACCATTCTGTTCTCCAGGTCACTTATCCATTCCGCTGCCACAGTTATTTTCCTATTAATTTTTTCTAAAAACTTGTTCTTCTCTGTTTGTTTCTTCTTTAGTTCTTCTAAGCCTTTGATAAACATTTCTTGCATCTTTTCAATTCTGCTTCTGAGACCCTGGGTCATCTTCACTATCATTATTCTGAATTCTTTTTCAGGAAGGTTGCCTATCTCCACTTACTTTACTTGTCTTTCTGGGATTTTATCGTGTTCCTTGCTCTAAGATTTAACTCCCTACTTTTTTATCCTGATTAACTTTCCACAATGTGGCTTTCATTCTAGCCTAAGCAATTGTTATTCTTGCTTCTTCTGTCCGTCCTCCGGTGGATGAGGCTAAGAGGTTTATGTAAGCTTCCTGATGGGAGGGACTTGGTGGGAAAAACTATATCATGCTTTGGTGGGTAGGACCTTGTTCAGTAAAGTTTTCATCCAATTATCTTCTAATGAATAGAGTTGTCCTCCCTCCCTGTCAATTGTTTGGCTGGAAATGACCCAGCCCTGGGGTCTACAGGTTCTATGGTAGCGATTATGGCAACCTTCAAGGGGACTTATGCCAAGGGAAACCTTCCAGTACTGCTGCTACCAGTGGCCCTGTCCCTGTGATGGGTCACTGCCAACCAATGCCTCCACAGAAGACCCTCCAGCACTAGCAGGTCTGGATGGGTCTCCTGTAGCATCAGTGCTTCTTTCCTCTGGGTCTTGGTGTGTGCAAGATTTTGTTTTGCTCTCCAAGGGCGGAATCTCTGTTTCTCCCAGTCCTGAGGAAGTCCTGCAATCAAATTCTGTTAAATTTCAAGGTCAGATTCCCTGGGCATTCCCAGTGCCTTTGCCAGATCCCCAAGTTGTGAAGCCTGATGTGGGGCTCAGAATCTTCACAATGGTGGGAAATTTTCTTTGGTGTTGTTATTCTCCAGTTTGTGAGTCACCCACCCAGTGGGCATGGGATTTGTTTTTATCATGATTGTGCCCCTCCTACCATCTCATAGTAGCTTCTTCTTTGTCTTTGGACATGGGGAATCATTTTTTGGTGGGTTCCAGCATCCTTCTGCTGATGGTTGTTCAACAGCTAGTTGCAGTTTCAGCGTTCTTGCAGAAGATGAGTGTATGTCCTTCTACCTGCCATCTTGAACCAGAAGCCCAGAGAAGCAACTCTTAAATTGATCATAATCCTCCAGCTCCCTTGGAAAGGTCATGTAAGGTTGCTATGTGAGCATCCTCTATCTCTATTATGCCTGTTATATTTATAACCTTAATCAAAGTTCTGACTTTTTTCCCCTCCTGAGATTCTGTACAATTTCTGTTGGACCACTCAGGAAAAGACTGAGAGATGGATTCAGGAGCAATCATAAGTAGTTGGTATAAGTCCAGCTACCACTTTCTTCAAGAATGGAGAACAGTTATACATTTCAGCAGTGGAATTGACATTAGCACACTGAATAGGCTCAAATGGTCTCATTCATAGGTCTCCTTAGCCTCTTTTCCCCATCAATTGAAAGAAGATGGTCATCCTACAGGGCCTGATGGCATGGTGACTTTTTCACTTGTATTCAACAGAATTATAAATGAGTTCCTCCCTTCTTGGAAGTTCCCCAGCATATCCATTGGGTGATTAAGGTCTTTGGCCCTTCTTGGAGTCAGAGAGATTTTAGCCTCTTTTCAATCATCTTTCTGTATAAAGCAGCTAAGTTTGGATTGGAGATTTAGGGAGTAAGAAATGGTTCTATGTCATTAAGCATATGTATGTGTACAATTGCTTAAATATTTGTACCCACCCCAAATCATATATTGAAATCCTAATTCTCAATGTGAAAGTATAAGGACTTATTAAAAGGTATTAAGGTGCTTGTCATGAAGGTGAGCCCTCATGAATGGGATTAGTGTTCTTGAGACCATTTCACCATGTNTAAGAAATGGTTCTATGTCATTAAGCATATGTATGTGTACAATTGCTTAAATATTTGTACCCACCCCAAATCATATATTGAAATCCTAATTCTCAATGTGAAAGTATAAGGACTTATTAAAAGGTATTAAGGTGCTTGTCATGAAGGTGAGCCCTCATGAATGGGATTAGTGTTCTTGAGACCATTTCACCATGTTGGGACAGTATCACAAGTCTTTAAACTGGAAGGGGGCCTGCCCTTGACCAAACTAACACTCTAATAACAAACTTCCAGCCTCCAGATGATGAAAAATAAGTTTCTGTTGCTTATAAGCCAAGTTTGTAGTATTTTGTTATAGCATCCTTAATGGACAAAAATAGCGTGGAACATTTTCTTGTCATTTTGAGCTGAACTGGGACAGCTGGCCACTCAGTTAGAAACAACAAAAACAAACAAGCAAACAAAAAAAAAACCCCAAAATGTTAAATACTGTCTGTCCATCTAAAGGCTTATATTAAGAATCAGGGTCATTGTTATTGCCACCATCTATGTCAGTTTCAGGGACACCTCAACTCAACAACTACAGCCACACTGCTTTCAGCTAGAGCTATAGTGTTTATTCCTTTGGCCTGATTAAGGCTTGACTTAAACTGTTTGTCAAGGAGTCCATCTTAATTAGGCTTCCCTGGTGGTTCAGTGGGTAAAGAATCTGCCTGCAATACAGGAGACACAGCAGACATGGTCAGGGTGATCTCTGTAGGAGGAAATGGTAATCCACCCCAGTGATCTAGTAATCTTGCCTGAAAAATTCCATGGACAGAGTAGCCTAGCAGGCTACAAACCAAAGGGTCGAAAAAAGTCAGACACAACAGAGCAACTAAGCATATACCATCTTAACTAAGGGCATTTGCTACCACATTGTCGTGATAGCCTCTCTTTGATATCACCTAGTCTTAATGTTCAGACTGGAGGAGTTTTCCAGAGTAGCAATAGTGACCACGAGGCCTTATCTTGATGTATTTGCATCATTTCTCATTCTCCAGTAGATGGCCTTCATCAACATTCAGTTCAGTTCAGTCGCTCAGTCATGTCCAACTCTTTGCGACCCCATGATTCGCAGCACGCCAGGCCTCCCAGTCCATCAACAACTCTGACTGACCCAATTTTCTCTAGGAGCCTCAGAATATGAGGCAGACTGTCATTAATGGGTGAAGTAATCTTCCTCATTTATCTTAGAACAATCTTTTGAAGAAAGCCAAAGTTCCCTCAGAAAACACAGGACCTCCTGCCAAGAATTATGAGATGTGATTTTAGAGAGAGAGTTCAAGGAAGGTGGAAATATTTTAGAAGGATCTGATGAAACTATGAAAGTGAACCATGTAGGTATTTGAGAGAAGTGTGATATAGGAAGGGAAAGATCGAGTTCAAGGATCTTGAGACAAGAGCTTGAGGGGTATATCAGAGGAATAACAAGGAAAATGGGGCTGGAATGGTATGAAGGAAGAGCTATGTGGTAAGCAATTGTTAATTTTAATACAAAGTTTAAAGTATGAACTATCGAAATATCAATAATGATGAAATGTAAATCGTGATTATACTTTAATAGTCATCCATTAAAATATTGTATGCTTTTTTCATATTTATTCACTCATATCCTCTCATATTTACTTGTTTTATCTTCTCTTCCTCCTCTTTTATTGTTTTCTTTTTGGTCTTAACCCTCAATTACAATAGGAGGGGGTTATGCTTTATTAAGTTTAATATTTATGGTGTATTTGGCCCCACATTTGCTCATAGTGCTAAACACACTTTGCTCCAGTATTAAAACCATAAGAAATATGCTGCCTTTCTTTTAAGAATGTGAAAGAAGACATCAGGAGATGCAAGGGTTAATGCATATGTGAAATTGAGAATGATTATATTGGCCACTGAATAAACAAAGAAAAAGAGACAGCTCTGCTCCCTTATTGTAATTGCAAATTTATTTTTTATAGTTTCTACAGTTTCTATTTTCCTTTAAACTGCCTTAATCTGTCTTCCTGCTGTGACCTATTTCCAGTAATGCATATTCAGTATAAAAATAGTAGATCAAATCATATCAGAATTCAAGCTACTCCTTGTAGCATAGAAACATGTACTTTTACATAACACTGAAATCAATTCCCCTCATACTAATTATTTAATTTCCATAATACACTGAGAGTATTCTGTCATTAAATCTTCACATTTAAAACTTATTTTGTAATATTTTAATAGTTCTTTTAAACAACATAGTGAGGAAATATAGTTACAATTTTATAGATCCAACAACTGAGCTGCTGGAAAGTTAAAATATTGATCTAATGTCATTCAATGAAGTTATGTTTATGCTTATAACGAGTGTCATTTGATTTAACTTATCTTTCAGTTCAAATGAGTTGATTGAATGAAAAATTAATCAGTCATACTGACATGACCAAATTGATCAACTGGTAGGATTGATCATTCCAAGCCACTATTTCTCAAACTGTGACCCACAAATTGTCTGCATTGGAATCTCTACAGTGTTGATTCAGACACATATCCTGCTTCCTACCCCAAATCTACTAAAATATATATATATATATTTCCAGGACCAGGGCTAGGGACTCTGAATCTTAAGTTTAAGTGTCCCATATGATTCTTACAGATTCTAAAGTTTGAAATTACAGTGAAATTGAGGGCTGTTTTTTTTTTTTTTAACTTCACCTTTTGGGGGAGTAACATTATAATAAGACCTTGGGTCTATCATCCAGTTAGGTGGAAATTACTGATGCTAAGTAAGCCATAGAGGAGTAAAGCAGTGCTTGCTAAAGGTTTAATTATTGTGGATGTTCTTTAAATGCAGCTCTTCAGGGTACCTGTAGAAATTTGAAAATGTTCTCTTAAATTTGATTTCATATATATAATAAATTGTCCCCAAGTAACAAAACTGTCAGGTACATATATGTACATGGGCAAGTAAGAACAAATTAAATTCAATAAGCTATTTAAGTTTTTCTGTGATTCAATTGTTTAATAAGACCATAAAACACAAAAATCAGAGGTGATTTAACTTTTTCCTTAAGCAACATAGAATCTGATCTCTCCAGTAACTAAAGACTGCTTTTGACAACATCTTATTGATAATAAAACTAATAACAACAAAAGCAATAAAACTAATAACAACAAAAGCAATGACAACACTAATGTGTACTCTGGTCTTAGGTGAAGGTACATATCATACTTTGCAATGTAGCAGCCCATTCCACTGTTTTACAGTTCAAATTGTTAGGAAGAGCTTGGCTATATTAACCTAATTTGATTGCTTATGATTTTCACGGTACTTGAGTGGCAAATAGAAAATGCTAATTTCCTCCTCATCTCTCAGCTGGAGTATTTCCATGATGGGCTCACTCCCACCCAATTTTCTAGACAAAGCTGACCAGAACAGGAATCATATAAATGGCCACAGTCCCCAACAAAGGGTTGAACATCACTGCTGGAGATAGAGCTATGAAGTACAATAAGTCTGTGATGTCACTTACAGGCCACTGGTTCAAAAGCTTTCAGCTGGGCATCCTTCAGCTCCACTGGAGCTTCTTGTCCTCATTGGGATGCCTCTCGCTTTCACACCTCTCATGACCTCCCTGCCCACCTCTTTCTCTCTGTTATTCTTCCTCCTAAGTTTATTTCCTTTCTCACTTCCTTTAGTTCCTATCCTTAGATATATACAGTGTATCAGTTCTGTGTTTTACCATGATGTTCATGATCTTCTACCTTGGATCAATGCAATGATCTTCTTTTTAACTCAGGTAAACAATCAATGCCAACTTAGAATTCTACTGCCTGATGCAAAAATCACTTCAATTTCTATTCACTATAAGAATTCCTTTGTTTACTCGTTTACACAGTCATTCAATAAATCTTTACTGACTACCTACTCAGTATCTAATGTGCCTGAGGCAGACCTCTGTATATTTTTGGATTCTCCTGCCCATCACTTTCTCTTTCAGCAAAGGAGTTAGACTCTTTTGCAAGGAACATTGATGGTAGCATAAATCTTGGTAATTCTATTCATTCCCGC
>SJYX01001906.1:219488-231547 GCA_006410675.1 Oreotragus oreotragus
GACAACATCTTATTGATAATAAAACTAATAACAACAAAAGCAATAAAACTAATAACAACAAAAGCAATGACAACACTAATGTGTACTCTGGTCTTAGGTGAAGGTACATATCATACTTTGCAATGTAGCAGCCCATTCCACTGTTTTACAGTTCAAATTGTTAGGAAGAGCTTGGTTATATTAACCTAATTTGATTGCTTATGATTTTCACGGTACTTGGGTGGCAAATAGAAAATGCTAATTTCCTCCTCATCTCTCAGCTGGAGTATTTCCATGATGGGCTCACTCCCACCCAATTTTCTAGACAAAGCTGACCAGAACAGGAATCATATAAATGGCCACAGTCCCCAACAAAGGGTTGAACATCACTGCTGGAGATAGAGCTATGAAGTACAATAAGTCTGTGATGTCACTTACAGGCCACTGGTTCAAAAGCTTTCAGCTGGGCATCCTTCAGCTCCACTGGAGCTT
This sequence comes from Oreotragus oreotragus, assembly GCA_006410675.1. Taxonomy (NCBI): domain Eukaryota; kingdom Metazoa; phylum Chordata; class Mammalia; order Artiodactyla; family Bovidae; genus Oreotragus; species Oreotragus oreotragus. The sequence continues at coordinate 219,960 of SJYX01001906.1, forward strand.
CTTGTCCTCATTGGGATGCCTCTCGCTTTCACACCTCTCATGACCTCCCTGCCCACCTCTTTCTCTCTGTTATTCTTCCTCCTAAGTTTATTTCCTTTCTCACTTCCTTTAGTTCCTATCCTTAGATATATACAGTGTATCAGTTCTGTGTTTTACCATGATGTTCATGATCTTCTACCTTGGATCAATGCAATGATCTTCTTTTTAACTCAGGTAAACAATCAATGCCAACTTAGAATTCTACTGCCTGATGCAAAAATCACTTCAATTTCTATTCACTATAAGAATTCCTTTGTTTACTCGTTTACACAGTCATTCAATAAATCTTTACTGACTACCTACTCAGTATCTAATGTGCCTGAGGCAGACCTCTGTATATTTTTGGATTCTCCTGCCCATCACTTTCTCTTTCAGCAAAGGAGTTAGACTCTTTTGCAAGGAACATTGATGGTAGCATAAATCTTGGTAATTCTATTCATTCCCGCACCCCCCCCCCAACCTATCACCATAAATTTAAATGCAGTTTTTTTTGTTTTTAAAGTGAGAGTTTGTTCTAACACAGTTGACACATTAAGAAACAACTTAAGCAGAACAAATTTTAGGTTCCCTAGTGCATGATTTCGTTCATAAGAAACACTAGGTAAGCATAGAAAGCTGCACTGAGTTGAACAGAGCCACACTGAAATAAATCAAATGCACCCACAGACACACCTTAAACATCTGCCAGCTCAGTTACCCCATTGAGTTATGAGCCACATCCACCCACCTCTGGCATTGCTCCTTTTTGGCCAAACTTAGGTTAACCTCCTTCCACCACTTCACAATAACTCTCAAGCTGTAACCTTTCCAACATCAACTTCTAAAAGTAAATTTTGTGATTTTTTCCAAGGTAAATCTGTCACATTTATTGTCATCATTTGTGTGATGGTCAGTTTTATGTGTCAGCTTGATTAGGCCATGGTAGTTGGTCTAAGTGCAAATCGGGATGCTGCTATGAGGTATATTTTAAATAAGGATAACATTTAAATCAGTAGACTTTTAGTAAAGCATATTACCCTCCATAACGTGGATGGGCGGGGAAGGCAATGGCACCCCACCCCAGTACTCTTGCCTGGAAAATCCAATGGACAGAGTCCTGTCAGTATGGCCAAAAACTACTGGAAAACCAGAAGCCAGGAGAGAAATGCTGCCAATTCTTCCAGAACATGCAGTTTAGATTCTTACTGTGTGACTTTACTGAAATGAAAAGATATCTAACGCTCCTACGATCCGTTGAAAAGTATCTGAAGCACTGCAAGAATGAGAAAAGCAGCAGTATTATTTCCATGTGCCAGGGCAGAAAAGTGAAACATGACTCATATTTATTTTCACTGTTCTTGAGCTGTCTTAGGAAAACCACCGAGCAGTGGCAGCTGGGTATCTTCTTCAAAAAGTACCTTATCCTATGGTTCAAAAGTTAGAGGCAGAAATCTTTTGGAAGACCAGCAAAATGATGGGTACCAAATATCACAATTACTTTCAAGGCTTTCTTGCTAAAGTGGGTTTTGCTAGTGGGTTTTATATTATGCATGTAAACTTACATTAAGAGAACATATTACAAAGCTACTGAAACTAAGATACATTCACTTGCTAGAAGCTCAAGTCCAGGCTCTGCCACTTTGAAGCCATGAGATCCTAAGATAAAACTACTACTCTGAACCTGTTCCCTTATTAATAAAAGGAGAACATGCAGGTCTCATGGGCAAAAAGAGCCTGAAAGGGAAACAAACAGAGAAACCACAGATAATTCTAAGACAACACCCACCCAATCAACATAAACTGCACCTTTGTAAAATAACTGTATTCTCTTAATAAAAGTCCTAATATTAATGAAAAGACAACCATGTTGTCTCATTACTTTTAGAAACCTAGTTAAGATAAAATTGGGGAAGGCAATGGCACCCCACCCCAGTACTCTTGCCTGGAAAATCCAATGGGCGGAGTAGCCTGGTGGGCTGCAGTCCATGGGGTCGTTAACAGTCGGACAGACTGAGCGACTTCACTTTCACTTTTCTCTTTCATGCATTGGAGAAGGAAATGGCAACCCACTCCAGAGTTCTTGCCTGGAGAATCCCAGGGACGGGGGAGCCTGGTGGGCTGCCGTCTATGGGGTCACACAGAGTCGGACATGACTGAAGTGACTTAGCAGTAGCAGCAGTAGCAGTAGCAGTTAAGATAAAATAATTAGATAAGTTTTCTCTCATTTTCAACTTGTAAAAAAAAGTTATTTAAATAGACAAAGCAATCAAAGTGAGAGATTGGGGTACTACAAAACCAAGAAAACCATAAAAATCTGCCCCCCAAAAGTAGCTCTTTAGTGCCAAGAAATGGGAGTTCCTTTGCCTNCACCCCACCCCAGTACTCTTGCCTGGAAAATCCAATGGGCGGAGTAGCCTGGTGGGCTGCAGTCCATGGGGTCGCTAACAGTCGGACAGACTGAGCGACTTCACTTTCACTTTTCTCTTTCATGCATTGGAGAAGGAAATGGCAACCCACTCCAGTGTTCTTGCCTGGAGAATCCCAGGGATGGGGGAGCCTGGTGGGCTGCTGTCTATGGGGTCACACAGAGTCGGACACGACTGAAGTGACTTAGCAGCAGCAGCAGCAGCAGCAACGTGGATGGGCTTCAGCCAATAAATTGAAGGCTTAAAGGAAAACAGACTGAGGTTCCCAAATAAGAGAGAATCTGCCCTCCTCAGTCTGCCTTTGAACTTGAGTTGCCATATCAACTCTTCCCTGGTTTTCTGAACTGCCAAACTGTCCTGCAGATTTGCCAGTCTCCATAACTGGGTAAGTCAATGTCTTAAAATCCCTCTCTCCTTGTTTGTCTCTGTCCTTCTGTCTCTTGCTCTTTTCTGAGAGAAACTATATTCTTCTAAGATAGCTGGTGACTTTTGAAAACATACGTGTCAGACTATATTAACCGACTGCTCCTCTGAACTCATTGTTACTTTTTTCTAGCCATTTCTGAGAACAGTGCACAGAGAACAGAAACTTCTCCATCTCTATTCTATATGCTGTCTCTCCTTGTTTCCACTGGAATCTTGCCATATTACTTTTTCTTCTTTCCTTTCCTGTTTCTCTTTTCTAAATTTAATTCCTTTCCTTCATAATGTAAACTCAGATCACAAAGACCAGAAGTTCGAGAGCATTGGAGAACTGTTAGGATAGTTTTAATTTAGTTCACAGAAGACAATACTGTTATAAAAGTAAAAATAAACAAATGGAATCTAATCAAATCTGCAGGCTTCTGTAAAGAAAAAGAAACTATAAATTAAATGAAAAAACAACCCTCAGAATGGGATAAAATATTTGTAACTGATGAAACCAGCAGGACTTACTTTCCAAAATATAAAAACAACTCAATTTAAAAAAATAGAAAAATGGCAGAAGATATAAATGGACATCTTTCCAAAGAAGGCATACAGGTGGTCAATAGGCACAAGAAAACATGCTCATCATCACTAAATGTTAGAGACTTGCAAATTAAAACTACAATAGGGTACCCTCACACTGGTCAGAATGGCCATCATTAAAAAGTTTACAAATAAGAAGGGTAGTGAAAAGGAAACTCTCTTACACTGTTGGTGGGAATGTAAATTGGAAAACATTATGAAGATTCCTCAAAAAAACTAAATGTAAATTGGAAAACATTATGAAGATTCCTCAAAAAACTAAAAATAAATTTGCCATATGACACAGAAATCCAACTCCTGCACATATACCTAGACAGAGCTATAATTTTAAAAGTTACATCCAAGAAAGGAAAACAATTTAAGTGCCTCTTGACAGATGAACTGAAACATGTGGTACATATATACAAGGGACTATTACCCATAATAAAGAGCGAAATAATGCCATTTGCAGCAACATGGCTGGACCTAGAGATTATCACACTAAGTGAAGTAAATCAGAAAGACAAACTCCGGCTGATATCACTTACATGTGGATTCTAAAATGTGACTCAAATGAACATATCATTCTTTCTGTTTCTACAAAGCAAACAGATGCACAGGCAGAAAGAACAGGCTTGTGGTTGACAAAGGGAGGGGTTTGGGTGGGGGAAGTATTGGGAGTTTGTGATTTGCAGATGCAAGCTCTTATATATAGGGTGGATAAACAACAAAGTCCTACTGGATAGCACAGGGAACTATATTCAGCATCCTGTGACAAATTATAATGGAAAAGAATATAAAAAGAATATGTGTATGTATATAACTGAGCCATTTTGCTGCATAGCAGAAATGAACACAACAGAAATTCTTCAGCGTTAGCTCCCTAATGATCTTTCCTCTGATACTTAAAAGTTTATAGACCTAAAGCTTATAGAGTCAAATTTCTTCCAAACAATATGATGGAAAGTCCTGCTTTTTCAATACTCTCATCAGTTCTACTGCAGCAACAACATTTTCAATGTTGATAAAGATATAATTTGGTCACAATGTGCAACACAACAGACCCTGATGATGCCAATGAACTCTTCATGGATTCTTAACATAGCCCATTGGTTTTATGTGGAATCAGCATTTTAGAAAATAACTGTAACATTTAGTTGGATTAATTCCCTCCAGGCTGATTCAATGGTATATATAGCAAGATAAAATTTCCATGTGACACAATCAAGAGTCACAATGAACTGAAAAAATCAAATTACCCTAAACCTTAAAACTCCTAAAATTGGTTACTATCTCCCTCAGCTATTCTATCTTCTGCAGTGTAAACAATAAATACTTCTTGGCTACCAAATCCATAAAAACATCTTTTGTTTCTAGCTGAATGAATTTTCTTTCTAAGGAACAACCGCATATAATGCTGAACAACAAGAAAAACTTGATTTTAATTCTGGCTTTACTATCTACTATCTGTGTGACTTTGGACAAATCACTTAAAACATTCCGTGCCTCTTTATGGGTAAAATAGGGAAAAATACTTATTTTGAAGTGGACAGAGGATACAATGCAAATGTATATTTTAAGTACTAAATATAAGACTGGTATTTATTATATACACAACAAAATAGCAGTGTCTTTATAATTGTTCAAATATATTAATAACTGCATACTATATTTGCACTGCAAAATCATTTAAATCAATGTATGTAGTTGATTTATATATCAAATGAAAACATTATTTTCTCTCATAAAACTAACATATGAATATTATAAAATCTTCACAATATTTAGAAGTAAATATAAGAAATAAGAGAAAACCATATCATTCTTAAAATATTACCATTATTAACTATTTGCTAAAAATGTCAAATATTTTATGTATATATTTTCTGCCAAAAAAGGAACCTCATGATATATACTAACCTGTAACTGTTTTTCACTTAATTCATAGGAAAAATTTCCTAGTCACTTAGACATCTCTAAAAGCATTTGACTGTCTTCCGTGGTGGCTCAGATGGTAAAGTGTCTGCCTGCAATGCGGGAGACCCAGGTTCAATCCCTGGGTTGGGAAGATCCCCTGGAGAAGGAAATAGCAACCCACTCCAGTACTCTTGCCTGGAAAATTCCATGGACCGAGGAGCCTGGTAGGCTACAGTCCATGAAAGAGTCTGACATGACTGAGTGACTTCACTTTCAATAGCATTTGACTACCTGCTGTGTCTATATAATAATTTAGGAAGAATTTTTGTCTTTGCTTATAACCAGAGCAAGAACCCTAGGAAGAGAGAGAAGGCAGCCTTTGTTAGGAAAATGCTGTGATAATCCCACTGAAATGAGGAAAGTGGCATCCTGGGTGTCAGACTGGCATTGGAAGTCTAGAGGAAGAGGACACTGCCTGACCCTGAGAAGGGAGAAGAATATGGATGTACTGCAGAAATGAAGAGTGAAAAAGACAAGATGCAAAGAGACAGGAGCTAGCAGAGCTAAGGAGAATGTGTGTGTGGGTGTATGTGTTGGAATAGGGGAGTGCAGAGAGAAAACCTCCCCTCCAGTATGGAGATGTGGTACAGAAGAAAGACGAGACATGTCCAGTGGAATTTTTCAGTAAGTGGTAAGTCTTATAAAGTAGATATAAAAATAGCATGATGTGCTTTGAATGATTATTTTGTTATGGAAACTTGAAAAAGGATTGGAGTGGGGTGGGAAAGATGAGAGCCATATGTATGTTGGGGAGGAGCTAATATCTGGATAATCAATTAAAGCAGCATGATTTATTTCAGTTCAGTTCAGTCGCTCAGTTGTGTCCAACTCTTTGCGACCCCATGAATCGCAGCATGCCAGGCCTCCCTGTCCAGTACCAACTCCCGGAATTTACCCAAACTCATGTGGATTGAGTCAGTGATGCCATCCAGCCACCTCATCTTCTGTTGTCCCCTTTTCCTCCTACTCCAAATCCCTCCCAGCATCAGGGTTTTTCCAGTGTATTGGAGTTTCAGCCTAAGCATCAGTCCTTCCAATGAACACCCAGGACTGGTCTCCTTTAGGATGGATTCGTTGGATCCCCTTGCAGTCCAAAGGACTCACAAGAGTAGTCCAAATCTCACATCCATACATGACCGCTGGAAAAACCATAGCCTTGACTAGACAGACCTTTGTTGGCAAAGTAATGTCTCTGCTTTTCAATATGCTATCTAGGTTGGTCATAACTTTCCTACCAAGGAGTAAGCGTCTTTTCATTTCATGGCTGCAATCACCATCTGCAGTGATTTTGGAGCCCAAATAAATAAAGTCTGACACTGTTTCCACTGTTTCCCCATCTATTTCCCATGAAGTGATGGGACTAGATTTATTTAAGTGATGTCAAATAGATGACAAACCAGTCTGAAAAAAATCCTTAAGGAAAAAACTTTAAATATGTATCTTTTTACTTCTCCCATTGGTTTATTAGGATTGCACTTTAATTTGATTGACACTTTTGTGTGGTAAGTCAGGTTAAGTGCTCTGTAGCTTCTGACCCTTTGCAACTCTGTAGCCCTCCAGCCTCCTCTATCCATGGTATTTTCCCAACTAGGATATGGGAGTGTGTTGCCATTTCCTTGTCCAGGGGATCATCCATACCCAAGGATCTAACTCTGGTCTCCTGCATTGCAGTCAGATTCTTTACCTCTAAGCCACCAGGGAAGTCCCAAGTCAGGTTATATATCTTTTCTAATATTCAAGAATTCCCAAAGATTTTTCAACCTCTTCCTTCCTATAAGAATTTCATTCTAAATAAAAAGTCCATTCTCAATTTCCCAAATGCATCATAAAATATTCATCCTTAAATTTCTTACTCATATTTAACCAAATACTTAAGAATCTAAGTTTTATGAATTTCTATGAAATCTATGAATTTAAATTCTATCCTCTCTTAAAACTTACAAATTAAGATTTATTGCCTCCATAAGTCCATAATGATTTCATTCATCTTAAACTCTTTATCACTTGTCACTTGCTACCCCTTGATATGGGATGGTTGTTTTATTTTACTTATATCCTGTCTAAAAAATTGGACCATGAATTACAAATGTTATTTAATCTACATGACTTTTATTGTGATACTATTCAGTGAAAGACTACCGTAAATATTTATCTTAAACTGCTCATACTTTGAATTTAATGTTTAATAATTTCATACTTAAAAGATTTCAAAAAGAAGCCATATTCTAAAATTGCAGAAATATTATGATTATCCTCAGAGGAAAATTTCTGAATTGAATAATAGTTTGAATTTTTCTCTATACAATTCCTGTTACAAATTCATGTTCTAAAAATAATAATTAAGAGACAGTTAATAATAACTATATATTTAGTGCCAGAGACTAAGTCCTTATATAGTTATTATATTTAATCCTTATAACACTCTCTGAGATAGACATTACCATTTACTGAAATTTATTGTTGAATATACTAGGAACTAAAACACTATAAATAGCATACCTAAGAATATAAAGCTAGTAAGTAATAAAGTTGGGAATTAAATTCAAGAATATTTGACTCTAGTTTTAAACTATTACTGCAGATATCAACTAAAGCTTAAACTGAACTATACTTCTTAAAGAGCTTGTGTTGACTCATTCTTCAAATAATTTTTTCAGATTAATTTGTCTTAATAAAATAAGAGATGGAAGTTAGCTTTGCTTTGTGAGATAATTTAATGAAGTAATAGCCTCTTGAAAATCCTCTAGGATTTTAAATAAACTCTAGGTCAAAGGCAGACAAATTAGCATAACATTCATATTAATGCATCCCAAAGTGTGTTACACAAGAAGTCAATTCTTTGGAATCTATGCATTGCTAGATATATCATTTTCAAAGGGACTTTGGTTACTTACTATGGTGATGGATGACTCTGATGAAAATATCAACATGTTCAAGTTTTTCCTTCAATATTTCTCCCATAAATACAATGATACACACTGAAGATTATTTAATGAGACAGGCAATGGGATATTTTGCAGTGGGTGCAAGTGAATTTGATTTTTCAAATCATAAAGTGTGACATTCCTCATGATATTACCTACTGATTTTATTTGACCTTGCTACTGTTAGAATTAAAAAATGTCTGAACAGACAACAACCAGTTCAACAGCTTTCAATAAACTGACTGTACATGGTTATAAAATGAGTGTATATACCCAAGGGAGACAATTTTCTTAAGGAGAATCTTTTTCTTTTTAATCCATATGACTAATGGATTAGACGTAGCAGGCATTCAGTACATGGCCTAATATGTATATATAATTGTTATCAGTTAGCAAAGTTATAGGGACTTTCCCAGTGGCTCGGGGGTAAAGAATTTACCTGAAATGCAGGAGATGAAGGAGACACTGGTTATATTCTCGGGTCAGGAAGATTCCCTGGAGGAAGAAATGGCAACCCACTCCAGTATTCGTGCCTGAGAAATCCCGTGGAAAAAAGAGTCTGGTGTGCTGCAGCTTATGGGGCCAGAAAGAGTTGGAGATGCCTGAGCAAGGGGGTGGTGGTGAGTGGTGATGGGTGGTTTAGTCACTAGGTCATGTCTGACTCTTGTGACCCCATGGACTGTAGCCTGCCAGGCTCCTCTGTCCATGGGATTCTCCAGGCAAGAACACTGGAGTGGGTTGCCATTTCCTTCTCCAGGGGATCTTCTTGACCCAGGAATTGAACCCAGGTCTCCTGCATTGCAGGCAAATTCTTTACCAACTGAGCCACAAGGGAAGACTGAGTAACTGAGTACACATCAAAACTACACTTAATTATCTGTCACAGAGATACTTCAAATATGAGAAAATGAGCAATTGAAATACATGATAAGAAAAGACTTTGTAGATAAAGTTCTTTGTACTATGCTGTCATCCAGTTGGCCTGAGTGCCACACATAAGTGAGTTGAACCTGAAGGTGCTCAAGAGGATAGGTTGAACTATCTCACTCTTGCAGTTAGATAAGTTGAGCACATTTTATATTTTACACAAAAAATAAATATTGTATTTCTAAGTAATGCATAATATTAGGTTTCAAGGGAGATTAAGCAAGAACCAGAAAGTAGCACAACCATCCTGTGCAGTATGGTGATGCTGCCTCTCCAGAATAAATCTAATCAATCACTGTTCAAGGCACTAAGCCATCCTATATGTGCAAATCATTCAGCCCTCTGTTCATCAGAGTCAGTATTCTCTCTCTCTCTGAACTGTCAGTAAATTCCTAATTGAAAATCCTCTGTCCAAGCTCCTGTCTTTGCACAGCAAATACTCTGGAAAACTGGATTGTGAAGAAAGGCAAATCATCTCTAAATGAGGTTCTTGACCACAACCATAGTCAGATAGGAGGCTGGTCAGAGACCTTCAAAATGCCAAGTTCCTCTTGGAGTAATCAGTTATAATGTGAGGTGTTGTGGAAAGAGCTGTTTAATGCCTGGGCTACAGGTGCTGACTTCCCACTGTGTTATCTCAAAGAAATTAGACATTTCCTTTCTTGGCCACAGTCATAAGTAAAGCACAGTGTCCTGTATAAGGGTTTACCAGGTGGCACAGTTGTAAAGAAGCTGCCTGCCAGTGCAAGAGATGCTGATTATATCCTTGTGTAGGGAAGATGCCCTGAAGGAGGAAATGGCAACCCACTCCATTATTCTTGCCTGGAAAATCCCATGGACAGGAAAATCCCATGGACAGAAAAATCTGGCTGGCTATAGTCCATCGGTTCGCAAAGAGTCATACATGACTCAGCATGAGCACACACACACATACCTACACAGTCCACTATCTGGTATGGATTAAAACAACCACTGTTTCTTAAAGATTCTTTGAGCTAACAAGGCTGACCTAGGATAAAATTAAATTGAACCCTGAGTCTTTATCATTTTCATGTGTCTAATAATTTGAAGATGGGTTGATACATATTTTTCATTTTTCTTATAAAAAGAAAAAATATTTCCTAAAGAATTATGATTAAACATTAATTTTTTGAAAAAGGAATTTACAGGAGGAATGTTTTTCCCTTGAAGCACAAGTGAAACTATAATATAAATTTGTGAAATGTACAAGTTTGTTGAAAAATCACTACTGAGAGCATTTCTTTTGGCATTTAAAATACATGTTAAATGTACTTTCTCTCTCTAAACAGGAAGTAGTTATTTAGCTAGGTTTTTCACAACATATGTATTTACAAAATGCTGTAGAAATAAAAATAGTTTCTTACTTGTGACAGGAAATGTTAAATATAGTTACTGAAATGAGCTCTGGATCAATACATCAATGTAGTTCAGTTTTCCTGATTTCCAGAAAGATATGAAGCCTGAAGCAAACATATATAATTAAAGTTATAAAAAGAAGCCATTGTTACTTAGGGGCATTTTCCTCAGAAAAAATATAGCTCCCTCTCCTGCAGATCATGCCTACTATGTAGCTCTGAAAAGTGACTTTTGCCAGAACATCCTGAAGTTCAATCTATCTCTAAAAGACCCCTCTTAACTTTTCACTCCTATTACTAAGTAAGATGAGTAATTTTATATGTCAACTTGGCCAAGTCACAGAGTTACCAAATATTTGTTTAAGCCTTACTCTGGGTATATTTATAAGGGTGTTTTAGATGAGGTTAATATCTGCATTAGTAGCTTGGGAATAGCAGAATCCTCTCTTTTCCAACATGGATGGTTCTCATCAAATCAGATGAAGGCCTGAATAGAACAAAAAGATTGACTCTCCTTCAAGTGAGAGAATTTGTCCTGCCCAACTACATGAGCTGAGGCATTGCCTCTTCTTGAGTCTTGAGCTTGTCAGCTTTCAGACTAGAATATCAGGTTCCCTGTTTCTCAAGACTCTGGACACAAACTGGAACCACACTATTGGTTCTCTTGAGTCTCCAGCTTGCCAGCTGAAGATATGGGGACTTCTTAGCTTCAATAATAATGTGAAGTACCTTATAATAGCCCAAAGAAAGCCAATACCAAATAATGCGCAAACTACTGCACAATTGCACTCATCTCACATGCTAGTAAAGTAATGCTCAAAATTCTCCAAGCTAGGCTTCAACAGTACATGAACCGTTAACTTCCAGATGTTCAAGCTGGTTTTAGAAAAGGCAGAAGAATCAGAGATCCAATTGCCAACATCCGCTGGATCATGGAAAATGCAAGAGAG
>SJYX01001906.1:233988-255067 GCA_006410675.1 Oreotragus oreotragus
AAGGTCTGTCTAGTCAAGGCTATGGTTTTTCCTGTGGTCATGTATGGATGTGAGAGTTGGACTGTGAAGAAAGCTGACTGCCGAAGAACTGATGCTTTTGAACTGTGGTGTTGGAGAAGACTCTTGAGAGTCCCTTGGACTGCAAAAAGTTCCAACCAGTCCATTCTAAAGATCAGTCCTGGGTGTTCTTTGGAAGGACTGATGCTAAAGCTGAAACTCCAATACTTTGGCCACCTGATGCGAAGGGTTGACTCACTGGAAAAGACTCTGATGCTGGGAGGGATTGGGGGCAGGAGGAGAAGGGAATGACAGAGGATAATGGCATCACTGACTCAATGCACATGAGTTTGAGTGAACTCCAGGAGTTGGTGTTGGACAGGGAGGCCTGGTGTGCTGCAATTCATGGAGTCACAAAGAGTCGGACATGACTGAGGGACTGAACTAAACTGAACTAACCTTATAATGTATGTTTTATTTCATAATTATATCCACTTCCTTATATAATAATTTTATGAAAGAATAATTTGATAACAACATAATCCTCATAATTTATAATTATATAATAGATTTCTCCATACATGTATCACCTATTGGTTCTGTTCCTCTGGAGAGGCCTAATATAATAAGTTCTAGATTAATTTAAGTAAACATAGCTACATAACAGAAGAATTTTCTTTGATCAAATAACTTGAACTTAAAGAGTTCCTTGTACCCAAATATGAGTTTAATTAATTTGGATTTTTGTTCAATACTGTAATCTTCATTTGTGAAAGAATGAAAACATTAGAAAACATTGTGGTTGATTTTATCTTTCTGTAGAAATTTTATTGAAAAATTGGATTCTTCTTGCCATCTCACTTCAGATTTTCTCGCTCTTCCCTATCAAACTCAGTGGTTTTCAGGAGGTGCAAAAGTATATTCTACTATTAACCCAAGAGAAACACAGAGTTTTTCTGTAATATACTTTAGAACTTTTGGAACTACTGGCTATTTATTAATTCTATGTCCTACCTATATTATTATAGATTAAAAACTACAGTTTAATGTTACCGAGCCTCCTTACTTACATGCTATGGCAGAAAATGGGAAAGTGAATAGAAATTAGAGAGTCCCCACATCCAGGGGCTGTATTAGGGTCCTCTGCTGCTGCTGCTGCTGCTAAGTCGCTTCAGTCGTGTCCAACTCTGTACGACCCCATAGACGGCAGCCCACGAGACTCCCCCGTCGCTGGGAGGTCGTGTAAAAAAATAAATAAATACAAAAAAAAAAAGCATCAATTCTTTGGTGCTCAGCTTTCTTCACAATCCAACTCTCACATCCATACATGACTACTGCAAAAACTATAGCCTTGACTAGATGGAACTTTGTTGGCAAAGTAATGTCTCTGCTTTTGAATATGCTGTCTAAGTTGGTCATAACTTTTCTTCCAAGGAGTAAGCGTCTTTTAATTTCATGGCTGCAGTCACCATCTGCAGTGATTTTGGAGCCCAAAAAAATAAAGTCTGACACTGTTTCCACTGTTTCCCCATCTATTTCCCATGAAGTGATGGAACCAGATGCCATGATATTCATTTTCTGAATGTTGGCTTTAAGCCAACTTTTTCACTCTCCTCTTTCACTTTCATCAAGAGGCTTTTTAGTTCCTCTTCACTTTCTGCCATAAGGGTGATGTCATCTGCATATCTGGGGTTATTTATATTTCTCNGTCGCTTCAGTCGTGTCCAACTCTGTACGACCCCATAGACGGCAGCCCACGAGACTCCCCCGTCCCTGGGAGGTCGTGTAAAAAAATAAATAAAAAAAAAAAAAAAAAAAAAAAAAAGCATCAATTCTTTGATGCTCAGCTTTCTTCACAATCCAACTCTCACATCCATACATGACTACTGCAAAAACTATAGCCTTGACTAGATGGAACTTTGTTGGCAAAGTAATGTCTCTGCTTTTGAATATGCTGTCTAAGTTGGTCATAACTTTTCTTCCAAGGAGTAAGCGTCTTTTAATTTCATGGCTGCAGTCACCATCTGCAGTGATTTTGGAGCCCAAAAAAATAAAGTCTGACACTGTTTCCACTGTTTCCCCATCTATTTCCCATGAAGTGATGGAACCAGATGCCGTGATATTCATTTTCTGAATGTTGGCTTTAAGCCAACTTTTTCACTCTCCTCTTTCACTTTCATCAAGAGGCTTTTTAGTTCCTCTTCACTTTCTGCCATAAGGGTGATGTCATCTGCACATCTGAGGTTATTTATATTTCTCCCGGCAATCTTGATTTCAGTTTGTGCTTCTTGCAGCCCAGCATTTCTCATGATGTACTCTGCGTAGAAGTTGAATAAATAAGGTGACAATATACAGCCTTGACGCACTCCTTTCCCTATTTGGAACCAGTGTTTGTTCCATGTCCAGTTCTAATTGTTGCTTCCTGACCTGCATATAGGTTTCTCAAGAGGCAGGTCAGGTGGTCTGGGATTCCCATCTCTTTCTGAATTTTCCACAGTTTATTGTGATCCACACAGTCAAAGGCTTTGGCATAGTCAATCAAGCAGAAATAGATGTTTTTTTGGAACTCTCTTGCTTTTTCGATGATCCAGGAGATGTTGGTAATCTGCCTTTTCTAAAACCAGCTTGAACATCTGGAAGTTCACGATTCACGTATTGCTGAAGCCTGGCTTGGAGAATTTTAAGCATTACTGGTTAGACATGGACAAATGGTAAAGAAAAACTAAGATGAATTTGTTTTTAAACCATGAAAATGTATATTTTCTTTTTTTCTTTTATGACCCTGTTTTTCTTTCTTTACTCTTGGCTTTTTATATTGTTTTGCTCTCTGTGACAAAATTTATGTTATAGCTAAAAGCATTAAGAGTCAGTTTCTAAGTTTTAAAGGACGACTGTGAGCGGCATAGCAGAGTATTGAAGTACAAAGGCTTTCTCATCAAATGAACGTGTATTTAAAAGATTATTCAACTTTTTTTTTTTACAGGTAAACCTATCCTTAGGTTTTTAAACTAAAGATTGGAATAAAAATACTACTGACTTCAGGATTGAGACAGGAACTATATTCAGTGATGTAAAAGAGGACAGGAGGATCTACAGAGTAGTCAGTCTTTGATGCTAGAAGGGGTGAGACATGATCCCCTAGCAAAGGGTTCAGAAGGTAGGGAATGTGGATGGGGGATTTACGCAACTTCTATAGTCTTTCTTCCCTTGAATTTCATGCCTTAGATTCTGATTTCTACACTATACTAAGACAGAGTGTCAAATAAACACCATAACTAAATAAGATTTAGTTATTTAGCCACTTTCTGGATAAGAATGAAAGTAAATTTAGAGAACAAAATGCAATTCATCCTTAAAAACACGGTTAAACATTTAATATATTATCCTAAAACAATCTCAGAAGTAAGTTTGTTTACATTAAAAAGGTTAATCAATGGGAAATAATACAAGATATCCTAATCTAGTTCAACAATATACAGGAGGCCTAAAATCAACTATTAATACCAAAAATAGCAAAAATAGTTCTAAATAAGGGCTCTTCCATATCTGCCTACATTACAGAGAACCTTAGGATGAAGGGATCAAGTGGAAATTTGGAGAGAAGCTGAGAAAGGGAAGGAATGCCAAGGTTTTTATTCATATATCAAATCTGACTCTCAGAGTATAATGGAGAATAAATGATTCACTTCTCATCTGATTGATACTTGACTCACATGAAAATTTGTCAGCTTGGGGCTAAGAGTAGGGGTGTTTGGTGTTAGGGAGAATGGGAGGGGGATCTCTTTAGCAGAAAGCTTTTGTTTTTGGAGCAAATGACACTGAGCTTTCTAGATGTTGTATTGCAATTACAGAAAACTTTTTGCAGACTACATGGTCTATCACTGCAGTTGGGGGGTTTAGGGGGAAATCTGGAGGAATATCTCATCAAGAAACCATGGAAAAGAGTAAAAGGAGGCATGGGACTTATGGTGGATGAGGTGGCCAAATGAAGACCAGAGAAGATGGACGCCATGCAAAAACAAACATCATTTTTCAAGTTTTGCATATTTGGCTTTTTCAGGTGCAATCATCTTGTAAGTGTAGCTAAAATAATCTAACATGGGAATTAATTTTCCTTCTTACTATACACTCATTCATACAAATCCTACGACTGTTTAATCAAAAGAGGTGGAAAAACAATTGCATGGGTACTAACATCATTCTATACAAACTGAAGCTGCATTGGAAAAAAAAATCTAACCACTGGACTTCTCAGGTGTATCCTCCCCTACAAAAGAAATTATCAGCAAATCAGAGCAAGACTTACATGATTGAAGATCCTGCTGACCTTTTAAATCCTGACAACTTGATCTTTTCTGGGTATTTCCAATGGCACTATCACTAATGGTAACGTACTGGAGTCATGTTTTATACTTTGTTCCTCGATTCTGTGTCTGATATATTTTTCTTTAATTTCTAACTGAGAGAAGGCCCATAAAGAATGTCTGGAGAAAGACAGCTTTCCTCTGAGACATGGCATTAGAAGAAAAGGTCTGTTTTCAGGTCAGCCACTCCAGTGGAATTACTCTCCAAGGGCAACACTGTTTCTCTGAGGGAAGGTGTATCTTCCCCCGTTGCCCTTCACAGGACTAATGAGATACACAGTTCTGCAACGCCAGCCACCTCTTGGACTCACCACCTAGTTTATCAAGGGGAAGTTGACTCTGGGAGCAACTACAAAAAGGAAGCTACTCTGATTTAGGTGGTGCTGAAACACAGGCGAGGGTTTCTCCCTCCTGTCTCATTTGATCATTTTTCATGCTTTACCTCTGCTTCTTGGGGCCGATTTATCTTTTCCCCTTGGCATGCTATGCTTTAAGTGTTTTCAGTTCTAACTGGAACTTGACTTTGAACCAAGAAGATTTACCTCTCTCCTGGTTCATTTCTTCCTCTGATTCCTGTTTATTCTCACCCTGGCTCTTCCAGCTTTCGTCCTCGACGATGTGAGTGTTCCATCTATTTTCATCTGTCCTCATCTCCTGCCTGAGAACCCCTTGTATAGTACAGTAGAAAGACAGGGGGGTTTGGCTGAAAGATTAGGCTGTGTGACCTTTGGTGTGTCAATTAACCACTTTTAAAAACAGATTTCTCTCTCTACAATGAGGATGTTGGATTCAGTTATCTCAGTGATCATCCTAGCTCTCATTTGCCGGGTTTCCTGTGTTCTCACAGTGCTCATTTTATCCTGCAAGCACAGAACACGGATATTTGTTTCCTACTGCTGCTGTAGTAAATCATCACAAATGCAGTGGCTAAAACAGGACAAAAATTTGTCTTTCTATAGTTCTGTAGAGCAGAAATCCGACACGGTCTCATTGTGCTAAAATCGGGACATTGGCTGGACTGTGCTCCTTCCTGGAGTCTCTAGAGGAGATTCTTTCAAGAATTCAAATGATCAGATTGAGGACATTTTGATAATTCAAGATAATTTGATAATCTATTGATTTCAATGCCAGGAGACATTAGCTTGAATCACATCTGCAATTACCCTTTTGCCATGTAAGGTAACATATTTACAGAGTGTGAGCATCGTGGGGGACCATTATCCTGCCTACCACAACACGTTACTTGCTAACACAAGAGTTTAACGTCTAGTAGCACCAAACTGAGCCAAAGCAATCAGATACTTCTTCCATTTTCTGCTTTTCTTGTTTCAGAAGGATCCTGGAATGACCCAACTCAACCTCAAATTATCAGACACTATCAGTGTCTGAGATATACACTTTGGAAGCCATCCCACACCATCTTTTAGATTAGCTCTTCTAAGAATCTCTGTTCCTTCCCAGAACTATTCTGAATCTCTGGTGTCCCCGCTCAGACTCACAGTATGTTACTAAATGTATTCTAAGGACTGCCCCTTCTCCACTAAATTGTCAATATCCTACAGTAGGTTTCCATTATTGGTTTCCTCTCCTTTGATCTTCAGTCACTCTAAGTGGCTGCTGCTTTCTGATGATATACTCTATGTCCCTAATGGGGACAAACCTGGACACTCAGATTTTGGCTTCCTACTGTGGTATCTAAACCTTTGAATAAAAGGAGTAATATTTATCTAGCCCTCTAGACTTTTTCTTTCAAGACTCCTGCACTAGTCGTATACTTCATAATCCTCTCCAGCTGTCATTATAGTTTCTGGGCCAATTTCATGGGCGATGGACCAAGGCAATCACCCAGGGCCTCACACTCAGAAGAGGCTGGCATGCTAAGGATATAAAGCTGTTTGTTCACCATCTAGAAATGTTTAATAGCTCAGTTTTGGATTTATATACTTTGTATATTATAAAAAATTATACTTAAAAATTATAAATGTTTTATATATTTTAATATATTCATAGTGCAATCTGATAGTACAACTGAAGCGCGTACTAGTGACTTAGAGCCTTGGTTCACTGACCTGCTGATTCCTTCTGCATCTCTATCTCCCTGGGGTGTGTTCATGCCACCGGCCCTCCATCCCTGCCCAGTCATTTGGTCACTTGTACCATCCTCTTGCCTTGGCAGAGTCTGGATGTAGACAATGAGAGAGATGAAGTCAGTACCCAGTTGTAGGGTAGAGCTCTGGACATCAGTGAGGACCTGCAGTTGCCCAGCCACTAATCTTGCCCAAGGAAAGTGACTTTCCTTAGCAAATAAAAATCACCATGACAGGTACAGTGAGGCATGGGAAAAAGAAAAGGAAACACATTTTTTTCCTCAGTGTTTTAGGTATGGTACCCTAAATTTTCATTTTATACCAGGACCCATCAATTATGTAATTTGCCCCAATATTTTAGTTCAAGATTTCTGAATTTCAGCACTTTTGGCACTCTTGGCTCGGTAATTGTTAAGTGAACATCCTCTAAGTCACAGAATATACAGAAGCATCCCTAACGTTTACCCACTAGCACCATCTCTCAGTTGTGACAATCCAAAATGCCCCCTAGGAAGAGAGTAAAACTCTCCCAGTTGAAAGTCACTGGTTGGTTTCTAGAAAAGTAATCCTGGCTCTTGAGCTTCCTATTTGCTGGAGGTGCTGACATCTACGCTCTAAAGTGCAAGTGATGGTGTTAGTCGGTCTGTTAGTCACTCGTGTCCCACTCTTTGTGACCCCACGGACTATAACGTTCCAGGCTCCTCTGTCCATGTAATTCTCTAGGCAAGAATACTGGAGTGGGTTGCCATTCCCTTCTCCAGGAAACTTAAGCGACTCTTACTTTCTAATATTGAATAGCATCACAGATTCTAGACTGAAGGGTAGATTTAACTTTGATTGGTAATATTAATCATTTGACCTTGATTAGTAGTATTACTTTGAGCAAATTACTTAATGGCTTACAACCTGGTTTTCTGACCAATTAAGTAAAATCAATAGTAATAATAGTAAGTACAACAGAAAGTTGTTGTGAGAATTAAATGACACAACATATGTAGAAATCTTAGCATTGTGCTTGGATTGGCACATAGTGAGTAATCAATAAATGGTTATATTATTACTACTACTAGAGTCAACTCCATC
Source organism: Oreotragus oreotragus (assembly GCA_006410675.1). Taxonomy (NCBI): domain Eukaryota; kingdom Metazoa; phylum Chordata; class Mammalia; order Artiodactyla; family Bovidae; genus Oreotragus; species Oreotragus oreotragus. The sequence goes on from SJYX01001906.1 coordinate 241,520, forward strand.
ACTGCTAGAGAACTTGACAATGTTGGCTCCTTAGAAGGACAAACGTCTTCCTTTTACTGATTTTTTCATTAACCGTTTCATTGTTTAGCGCAGTCATTCGTAGTTTTGGCTTAGATAAAGTCTATCTTTATTGTTCTAAGTTAACAGTAGAGGCTTTCTTACAGGTCATGAGCTCCTGACCGCAGAAGTCAACATAGTTGTGTCATTTCTGTTCTGCACAGCAGCCCAGATGCCATCTCTTTACATTTTATTTCATTTGAACCTCCTGCAGAATTGCTGTTTACTATGAGAGTCGTTTACAGAGTAGAAACTGACTGTGTCCAGCCTAGTGAGAGTCTTTCCATTTCATCCATCAGTCTTCTCTGATTCTTTTAGGGCTTCTTCAAGTGCTCACCAACCCCAAGAAAGGCCACTTTCATAAAATAATAATTCAATCAGATAAAAGTAAACAGCTATTATTTTCCACAAAAAGAGAAAATGCTGATGTCCTCACGTGAATAATAAATAATTACCAATAAAAAGTGTGTTGACAAAACCTATACACTTAAGGAAGAACCTGTGAGGGTATAGCACAAGAAAAATCCTTTCACAAATTACACCACTTACAGACATGCAGAAAGTTAAAACTAGTATGACTAAAAGTAACATTTCTGAGATAAAGCTACAATAACATAGCATTCTTATAAAAGTAAATATTTGGATTAAATATAGACAACATCATCTTTATACACACAAACACAGTGTAATCAGGAATCTGTTGGGTAAAGCATCATTTGAGCAATGAAAGCTTCAGCTCCTTCTTTCTGACTTTTTTTTCAAATAATAGGTAGGAAGTTATTCAGACTGACCGAAGAGTCATCTGAAGCAATACCTTGAGTCAATTGCTCACCTTCAAGTTCCTTGCTCACTTTTTTTCCCCTAAAATGAAGTAAACTAATTTGACTAATCACTTAATTTCCTGGATGATTTATTGTTATATTCAAAGAAAGAGCAGAGGTGTTGTTAAATATGTTGGCAGTTGGATTCGGCTGAGATTTGTGTGTCCATAGCTCTCTGCACATGACCCATTACTGCATTCATCAGTTTGTATTCTAATTATGTCATCATTTTCCATCTGAGCACTGGACTGTCATCTCCTTGTGCCAAAGTGCCTGGCATAGGTTAGACCTCAAAACATATTCACTAATTTGTGAATTATCTATGCTTCAACAATCTCCACCTGGTTGAATATTTTTTAAAAAATGATATAAATGTAAACAGAAAACACTGGGAAAATCAAAGGCTTATAACGGAAAAATCAAAGTACTATAGATAAAATACATGTCCGTTATGTTGAAAATCGCTTATAAACTCTTACTTGAAATGAGGATATATAGTTCCAATTTTTTAAAAAGTACTAATACAGAAACACAGAAATCCTTTCCTTTTGAAAGGGAAGAAATTTGATCATGAACCAAAAAATGCTTGAATGGAACTGAAATATGCTATTTACCTGATGTAAAAGAATAAGCAGAAGTCTTAAAAATTAGAATGTAAAATTAGAAACCTTTTATTATTAAAAAAATTATACTCATCTTGGTTGTATTTTGGGTAAGAACTTTTTCAAAACATGACGTTTCCTTCATAATCTAAAATGTTTCATGCATATTCATTTAGATTCCTAAGAGGATCTCATTATCTCATCCAAAAAAGAATTAATAATCCTCAATGGTTTCCGATGACACTTTGTCTTTGTCCCTTTTTCATCTGTGCAGATGACTTTAAGCATACAAATGTTCCTGTTCATGCTTTGACCTCTAAAGTCTCTTGCATGATCACAGGATTGAAAAGAAATCATTCTTCCTACACTATCATGAATGTTGTATTCTTCTTCTACACGTTAAAAAAAAAAAAAGTACCTGGTTTACTTTACATATTTGAACCACATATCTGGTCTTCCCTGGAGACTCAGATGGTAAAGACCTGGGCTCAGTCCCTAGGTTGGGAAGATCCCCTGGAGAAGGAAATAGCTATCCACTCCAGCTTTTTTACCTGGAAAATTCCATGGATAAAGGAGACTGGTAGGCTAGAGTCCGTGGGGTCGCGGAGAGTTGGACCCAACTGACTGAGTGACTTTCACTTTCACCACATATTTAGAAATAAAAAACAGCAAAACAAGAACGAGATACTTGTTGAGTCATAAAGAAAAACAGAGTACTGATTATAAAGGACCCTCTAAGCCTTTATGACCCACTCCAGTGTTCTCGCCTAGAGAATCCCAGGGAAGGGGAGCCTGATGAGCTGCCGTCTATGGGGTCACACTGAGTTGGACACAACTGAAGCGACTTAGCAGCAACAGCAGCAGCAGCCTTACAGAAATGGGAAATCATGGAAGAGTTACTAGAAATGAGCAAATCAGACAGACCTGGGTTTAAATATAGCTTCATGTCCATACAGTTCCCTCAACTCCACAATGGGCATAAAAATAGTAACTCTTATAGCTTAATAGGTTATTGGGTTTCTCCAGTGGCTCAGTGGTAAAGAATCTACCTGCCAATGCAGGAAGCACAGGAGACATGGATTCGATCCTTGGGTCAGGAAGATTCCTTGGATATGGAAATGGCAACCAACCCCAGCATTCTTGTCTGAAAAATCCCATGGACAAAGAAGCCTTGTGGGCTACAGCCCATGGGGTTGCAAAGAGTCAGATGCGACTGAGCACAACAGATTATATGACTGAAATGAATATAAATGATTTATTAAGAATATGCTGCTGCTGTTAAGTTGTTTCAGTCGTGTCCGACTCTGTGTGACCCCATAGATGGCAGCCCACCAAGCTCCACCATCCCTGGGTTTCTCCAGGCAAGAACACTGGAGTGGGTTGCCATTTCCTTCTCCAATGCATGAAAGTGAAAAATGAAAATGAAGTCGCTCAGTCATGTCTGACTCAGCGATCCCATGGACTGCAGCCTACCAGGCTCCTCCAACCATGGGATTTTCCAGGCAAGAGTACTAGAGTGGGGTGCCATTGCCTTCTCCTAATAATATGCTACTGACACCTAATAAACACATACACATAATATAGCCTGTTCAAAAGTTTATTTAGAAGTTTATACTATGTGTAAAAATGAACCATTGATGATTGAAAGCTTCTAGAGAGGGTAGAAGGCATGATCTGATTTCATTCTTCTTCTCCCTCCATTATCTTGGTCTGATTTTGAAATGGAAGGAATCTTTCTCTCCCCAAGGCCTAAACTTGTGGTTAAGGAGGGGGAAAACAAGAGATAGCTGTCTGCTTACATCCCTGGGCATCAACCCAAATTAGAATGGCATTTCTCACCCCATACTAGCTCTGTGTCTATCTGTATCTAGGATGTAGGCTCATGATAGTCTCAGTTAGGCTGTGTGGTATTCCTTTGTGGGGATGCATTACTCATTCAAAACTGAGCATTCCCTCAGATAATGGCAGATACTTCTCTGTATGGCCTGACAATAATCCAATCCCTAAGTGCTCCATGGATGGTATATTGCTTTCTTCAACTGACCCACCTAGAAAGTTCAAAGGCTTTTGCTTTTCTCCCTGCTTTATCCACTGTGCTCCTTCCTATAGAAACATGACAGCTGCTAAAGGTCTTTCCAAGAAACCTGGTATGGAAAAGGCACTCTTTTCTTCCCAGGCACTCTATACCAAGTTACAAACAACAGGGAAAAAATTTCCCTCCCAACCTCCCAGCTGTTAAATCTTTGGGTAAGAATCATGAACCATACTCTAAATTCATTGTTGTTTAGTTGCTAGGTTGTGTCCAGCTCTCTGTGACCCCATGGACTGTAACCTGCCAGTCTTCTCTGTCCATGGAATTTACCAGACAAGAATACTGAAATGGGTTCCCATTTCCTTCTCCGAGAGATCTTCCTGACCCAGGGAACAAACTCAAGTCTCCTGTATTGGCAGGCAGATTCTTTATCACTGAACCACCAGGGAAACCCACTCCAAACTCATACACATCCCTAAACTCTAAGTAAAGTTATCAAGTTTGCTCAAAACTACTTCATCCTGTTCCTCTCTGTTGTTCATTGAGTAGTTTTTGTTTTGTAGATTGCAACCAAGAAGCCTCAAGCCTAAGGCCAAGAAGTCAATCTCCTTTTCTTTCCGGGATCTCTAATCCCTTTTGTTCTCTCTGACTATAAGTGCCACTGCCTGGTGAAAGTAAAGGGGTAGGGTGGGTTAGGTCGTTTCACCTTGAATAATTCATTCCCTTCAAAGCAGATGAGCCCAGATTCTGAGTCTTTTCCTCTTTCCCACCCTCAGGTACAGCCTTATATGATATGGGGGTGGGACGGGGGATGGATGATAAGGAGAGAGAGGCTTGTTTTATCTTTGTCTGATGAAAATATGGAGGAGGATTCCACCTAGTTATTGTGGGGGGGTAACTAAGCTACTTCTTCACCTGGAGGTGGAATAATCTAGTATGCAGAGAAAATATTAAAAAGCAGCTATAATTAGGGCAGTGGAAGAGAATAGAACTGAGTAGGTTGAATGTTTTGCACTAAAGCAATAGCTCACATGAGAATTAAGATACAAAACAAATAACTGAAGAAGCGGATGGGAGTATACCACTGTAATAATCTGTTCTTACTTGTTTGGGCTTGTCAATAACTAATTTTTCCCAGGTTGCTTCATTATGTGTACAGTATAGTAAAGACGTTTGAGAGTTAAGGAATATTAACAAAATCCATATGCAACATTGTATTCCCTTTTGCATCATGAAGACATGGATTCTGTGTCACAGATGAGACTTTCTTCATCACTTCATTGGCTTTGTTTTGGGAATCCTGCTGGTAACTCATTTAATTGTTGGCATGGCTCCTGATGAATACTAGAGTTGTGGGGGTGACAGTTATACAAGGTTTTTCTGCTAGAATTGCTTTATTTTCCTATCAGGATTGGAAGTCAAATCTATATTTTAAAAATATATGGTCATGTTTCACTTTTTCTTCATTCATTTTTTGGTGCTTTTATTATTTAACTTCTTAATATCTCAATTTGATTATTTGAAACCATAACTGGTAAACCATATATTTACAGTTGTAAGCAGTCAGGGAAAGTTATATTTTGTGTTATCCTTAGGCATCATAAATTCCTGAGTGTTATGCAAAGTATTAATAGAATGAGATGCACAATGGGGGATTCAGTTTTTAATAAAAGTGATTCTTATTTTTAATTATAGCAATTAAGATCTTTTTATTGGCAAGAAGACTACCACATTGCAGTTGTAAGGCTTTGTTTCTGTGCTTCCACTGGGCTTAGAATATATCCTACTCTTTTGAGGATGGTTATTTCCAAATCTTGAGATTACTGAAACTAGAAAAGTGTTATACAGAAGGCAGAATTTTTCAAAATATGTCTGAGGAACTGTTTTTATCTTTAGAGGCTCAGTTTCTCATCATATCTTATGAAAAGATAAGAAAAAGCAGCAATGCCTAAGGAATGAATATGTGTCTTTGTGGAAACCTTGGTAGAAAATATTTTGTCACTATAACATATTGTGAATGGATATTACACTTCAGCTTGGGTATATACTTAAATGATATGTTTTAAACGAATGACATTTTCATTTGTTCACCCTCTATACATGATCTTCTTAAAGATGAAAACTCATACAGTAGTTAAAACTACCAAAATGCCAAGTCTGTGTTAGTTCTATTACTGTGGTAGACCTAATTAAACCTGAAAGTTTCCAATATTTTCACTGACATCATTTGTGTTGTAATTAACATGTTTTACAGGTAAGACAGTTATTTTCAGATGAAGTCTTTCATCTTGTTGTGTTTAAAACTACAAAATTGAAATAATAAAACTATGATTATGAAAATTTCCTAGCCACAAGTTTCTACATGAGATGGCTCAACACCTGAGCAAAAATGAAAGGTAATTAAATGCAGATGGGTATAAGACTACAGAAGTCTAGAGCACTGCCTAGCATTTCTATCTTTCTGGTATATTTTAAAAATATTTGCAATTTGGCAAGCTATTTAGATGAAAGTATTATTCTGAAACTATAAAAATGCATCTTTTTGAGCAGATGGCATAGCAAACTACAACACTGTAGATGATGAAGAATCAGAGAACTATATATAAATATTATGATGACACCTGAAAGTCTGTAAAATGTATATAAAGTAGCATAACAGTTGGGAACATATGAATCTGTAGTCTGACATATATACAAATACATACATACATCTTTTTACATATAAAATGTTTGACTAGTTAATATACATATTCAATAGATAAGTAACCAAACATATTTCTTAATATCATTGCAATATTTACAATGGATTTTTTTAACTCCCATATTTTACCTAAATTCATTTTAGTAAGAATTATTATAAAGAAATGGAGCCCCATTTATAGTAGTTTTCTTTTAAGTGGAACAAGATTGGAATAAATGGAAAAAAATTGGCATTCCACCTTACCGGTCATCATAAAAAGTGAGAGAAAAAGACATGGCTGTTAATAGAATGATTTGATCTGTTGTATTGATGGGCAGAGATAAAAGTGCTGAGAACCATACCTCAGGTTGGCACAGCTCACTGAAAGCAAATTTGCTGTGAATGATGATAATTTGTACTGAAAGAAATTAGTGCCAATTTGATTAGGATCTGCCCTTCTGTTCAGATTGCAGTGGCTAATATATCCTGTTGCAGTTACAGCTTTATCTAGGATACAGGAGTAAAACAAAAATTATTCATAGAGGAAAGAGAGAGTATTTTACTTCTTTGATTTGTAATCTTTTGGAGGGCCAAGAGAAGGAACAGGAAAGAGATGATATTTAGTTTACGTTTCATGAAAAACTATATATTTTTTTCTACCTGTATTTATTGTTCAGTATTCAGTCACTCAGTTGTCTCAGTGCTTTATGACTCCAAACACTGAAGCACACCCGGCTTCTGTTTTTCACTATCTCCTGGAGTTTGCTCAAATTCATGTCCATTGAGTTGATGGTGCCATCCAACCATCTAATCCTCTGTTGCTCCCTTCTCTATCTGCCTTAATCTTTCCCAGCATCTAGGTATTTTCCAATGAGGCAGCTCTTCACATCAAGTGGCCAAAGTATCATAGTTTCAGCATCAGATTTTCCAAGGAATATTCAGTGTTGGTTTCCTTTAAGATTAACTCATTTGATCTTGCTGTCAGGACTCTTAAGAGTCTTCCTCAGCACCACAGCTTGAAAGCATCAGTTCAGCACTCAACCTTTTTTATGGTCCAACTCTCGCATCTGTATATAACTACTAGAAAAACCATAGCTTTGACTATACAGAACTTTGTCAGCAAAGTGATATCTTTGTTTTAAAATGTGCTTTAAGATTTGTCATAATTTTTCTTGTAAGAAACAAGCAGGGCATTATTACAAACTATCTTAGGCTCAAATAATAATGTAGGAAATAAAAATAACATATATTATACTTATTTATTTGCTCATTGTGTCTCTATTAGAATGCTATTCCATGAAGTTAATCACTTTGTCTATAGCTAAATAATGCCTGTCACATACTGATAATAACACTCAAAGGGTCCTTAGGACATCATTCACTTATTTAATTTAGTATGAAATAGGTACTAGAGCCAGTTTCTCCATTTCAGATATGGGAAGACTAAGGCACAGAAAGGATAAGTGATTTGTTCAAAGTCATATTACTAGACTTTGATAGAGATATGATCTGAACCCAAAAAGTGTGGCCCCAGAGTCTATACCAAACCACAATAGTACAGACTCTGAAAATATATGCTCAATAAATAAATTGGTAAATAAAATTTTATTACTAGTGAAGTTTTGAGTACTGTATATAACACACTTTGTTGAAAAACACTTCTAGTGGTATATACAATGGACTATTGCTCAGCCATTAAAAAGAATGAAATAATGTCATTTGCATCAACGTGGATGGACTTGAGACTGTCATACTGAGTGAAGTAAGTAAGACAGAGAAGGAGAACTATCATATAACATCCCTTATATATGGAATCTAAAGAGAAATAATACAAATGAACTTACTTACAAAACAGAAAGAGACAGAGAATGAACTTATGGTTGTTGGGGGAAAAGGATAGTTAACGAATTTTGGGATAGACATGTATACACTGCTATATCTAAAATGAATAATCAACAAGGACCTACTAGATAGCACATGGAACTCTGATCAGTGTTAACGGTAGCCTGGATGGGAGGAGAGTTTGGGGGAAAATAGATGCATGTATATACATGGCTGAGTTTCTTCACTGTTCACCTGAAACTATCACAACATTGTTAATCAGCAATGCTTGTGTCCGTGCGAAGTCACTTTAGTCATCTCTGACTCTTTGCCACCTTCACTTCAGTTCACTTGCTCAGTCATCTCCAATTCTTTGTGACTCCATGGACTGCAGCACACCAGGCCTCTCTGTCTGTCATCAACTCCTGGAGCTTGCTCAAACTCATGTCTAGTGAGTCAATGATGCTGTTCAACCATCTCATCTTCTGTTGTCCCCTTCTCCTCCTGACTTCAAGCTTTCCCAGAATCAGAGTCTTTCCCAATGAGTCAGTTCTTTGCATCAGGTGGCCAAAATATTGGAGTTTCAGCTTCAGCATCAGTCCTTACAATGAATATTCAGGGCTGATTTCCTTTAGGGTTGACTGGCTTTATCTCCTTGCAGTCCAAGGGACTCTCAAGAGTCTTCTCCAACACCACAGTTCAAAAGCATCAAGTCTTCTGCACTCAGCTTATCTTATTATCCAACTCTCACATACATATATGACTACTGGAAAAGCCATAGCTTTTACTAGACAGACCTTTGCCACCAAAGCAATATCTCTGATTTTTAATATGATGTCTAGGTTTGTCATAGCTTTTCTTTCAAGAAGTAAGTATCTTTTAACTTCATGGCTGCAGAATCTTATTATCCAACTCTCACATACATATATGACTACTGGAAAAGCCATAGCTTTTACTAGACAGACCTTTGCCACCAAAGCAATATCTCTGATTTTTAATATGATGTCTAGGTTTGTCATAGCTTTTCTTTCAAGAAGTAAGTATCTTTTAACTTCATGGCTGCAGTCACCACCTGCAGTGATTTTGGAGCCCAAGAAGATAAAGCCTGTCACTGTTTCCATTGTTTCTCCATCTATTCACCATGAAGTAATGGGACCAGATGCCATGCCTTTTGTTTTCTGAATGTTGAGCTTTAAGGCAGCTTTTTACTCTCCTCTTTCACTTTCANCTGGAGCTTGCTCAAACTCATGTCTAGTGAGTCAATGATGCTGTTCAACCATCTCATCTTCTGTTGTCCCCTTCTCCTCCTGACTTCAAGCTTTCCCAGAATCAGAGTCTTTCCCAATGAGTCAGTTCTTTGCATCAGGTGGCCAAAATATTGGAGTTTCAGCTTCAGCATCAGTCCTTACAATGAATATTCAGGGCTGATTTCCTTTAGGGTTGACTGGCTTTATCTCCTTGCAGTCCAAGGGACTCTCAAGAGTCTTCTCCAACACCACAGTTCAAAAGCATCAAGTCTTCTGCACTCAGCTTATCTTATTATCCAACTCTCACATACATATATGACTACTGGAAAAGCCATAGCTTTTACTAGACAGACCTTTGCCACCAAAGCAATATCTCTGATTTTTAATATGATGTCTAGGTTTGTCATAGCTTTTCTTTCAAGAAGTAAGTATCTTTTAACTTCATGGCTGCAGTCACCACCTGCAGTGATTTTGGAGCCCAAGAAGATAAAGCCTGTCACTGTTTCCATTGTTTCTCCATCTATTCACCATGAAGTAATGGGACCAGATACCATGCTTTTTGTGTTTTGAATGTTGAGCTTTAAGGCAGCTTTTTTCTCTCCTCTTTCACTTTCATCAAGCGGCTCTTTAGTTCTTCTTCACTTTCTGCCATAAGTGTGGTGTCATCTGCATATCTGAGGTTATTGTTATTTCTCTCAGCCATCTTGATTCCAGCTTGTGCTTCATCCAGCCTACATTTTGCATGATGTACTCAGCATATAAGTTGAATAAGCAGGGTGACAATATACAGCCTTGACATACTCCTTTCCCAATTGGGAACCAGTCCATGTCTGTTTGTAACTGTTGCTTCTTCACCTGCATACAGATTTCTCAGGAGGCAGGTAAGGTGGTCTTGTATTCCCATCTCTTTAAGAATTTTGCAGTTTGTTGTGACCCAAACAGTCAAAGGCTTTGGAGTAGTCAGTAAAGCAGAAGCAGATGTTTCTCTGGAACTCTCATGCTTTTTTGATGATCCAATGGATGTTGGCAATTTGATCTCTGGTTCCTTTGCTTTTTCTAAATCCAGCTTGAACATCTGGCAGTTCTCAGTTTATGTACTGATGAAGACTTGCTTGGAGAATTTTGAACATTACCTTGCTACCATGTGAGATGAGTGCAATTGTGCAATAGTTTGAACATTCTTTAGCATTTCCTCTCTTTGGGATTGGTTTTAAAATGGACCTTTCCCAGTCCTGTGACCACTGCTGAGTTTTCCAAATTTACTCGCATTATATTTGCCATTCTTTGTTATTATTTTTCTCCAGTTTGTAAGTCGCCTACCCAGCAGTTACAGGATTTGATTTAATGTGATTGTGCCCCTCCTACTGTCTCATTGTGGCTTCTCTTTTATACATAACTCTGTCCAAAATCTTTTGAAATCTCAATCATTTACTTTATTCCCAAATGAAAGCACACATTGGTTATCTACAGGAAAAATCCAAATCTATTAGCATGACATGAAAGACTCCAAAGCAAACTTTTTTTCCCTACCAACAGGCTCCTCTTTCTTCCTCACATATCTATTTACAATGCTGTCTGTACTTGGATTGCCACCACTCTCAAATCATGGAGCCACTTAAGACTTGCAGATAAGACCTCTTCTCTCTGTGGAGCATTTCCTGTGTATTCCAGCTCCTTCCTATAGTCAGGAAATGACCAGCATGCCCTTCTTTCAGCCTCCTCTCATACTGAGTACACACTTCTTTTGTGGCATTGTATTATACTGATTTGTTTCCATGAATTTTCTCCAGCTAAATGGCATCTTGAGGCCAGAAATTTTTATTATACACTATTTTTCTTTGAGCACCTAACACAGTGTGTGGAATGATAGACACTCAGTAAAGCTTTAAAGGGTTCTTAAAATGAAATAATAGGATAATGGAAGGAATGCAGTCAAATAAAAATAAATTTGAACCCTGTGAAAGTGGAAATGAGGTGGCAATTTGAAAGTAATGTGGAAATAGAGTTGATACCGATTTTAGGAGTAACATGAATGCTTTAATTCATGATGAATTTACAGAAGAAACAAAAATTTTTGAGTGAAAAAGAAAAGACTCAAGATATTGGACAGGGAGAGTGTGCAAGATCCCTGGGGCATTTAAGAGGCCCAGGGAAAACTCTTAGTAAAAGAGAGTAGTTTGAATATCATTTTCTGGAAGTTCACAGTTAACCTACTGTTGAAGTTTGGCTTGGAGAATTCTGAGCATTCCTTTGCTAGCGTGTAGGATGAGTACAACTTACACAGTAGTTTGATCTTTCTTTGGCATTGCCTTTCTTTGGGATTGGAATGAAAACTGACATTTTCCAATCCTGTGGCCACTGCCAAGTTTTGGAAATTTGCTGTCCTATTGAGTGCAGCACATTCACAGCATCATGTTTTAGAATTTGAAATAGCTCAGCTGGAATTCAATCATCTAAACTAGCTTTGTTTGTAGTGTTGCTTCCTAAGGCCCACTTGACTTCACATTCCAGGATGTCTGGCTTTAGGTGAGTAATAAAACCATCATGGTTATCTAGGTCATTAAAACCTCTTTTGTATAGTTTTTTTGTGTATTCTTGCCACCTCTTCTTAATATCTCCTGCTTCTTTTAGGTCACTGCTGCTGCTGCTGTATAATCCTAAGATATTTGATTTAGGTAATACCTGAATGGTCTAGCTTTTTCCCTACTTCCTTTAAGTCTGAACTTGGCAATAAGGAGTTCATGATCTGAGCCACAGTCACCTCCCCATCTTGTTTTTGCTGATGGTATAGAGCCTCTCCATCTTCAGCTACAAAGAATATAATCAATTTTATTTCAGTATTAACCATCTGGTGATGTTCATGTGTAGAGTAGTCACTTGTGTTGTTGGAAAAGGATGTTTGCTATGACCAGTGCATTCTCTTGGCAAAACTCTGCTAGCTTTTGCCCTGCTTCATTTTGTACTCTATGGCCAAACTTGCCTGTTACTCCAGGTATCTCTTGACTTTCTACTTTTGCATTCCAGTCCCTTATGATGAAAAGGACATCCTTTTTCTGTGTTAGTTCGAGAAGGTCTTGTAGGTCTTCCTAGAACAATTCAACTTCAGCTTCTTTGGCACTACTTATTGGGGCATAGATTTAGATTACTATGATATTGAATGGTTTGTCTTGGAACCCAGCAGAGATCATTCTGTCATTTTTGAGATTACATGCAATACTGCCTTTCTGGGTTTCACTTCCTTGGATGTGGGGGTCTCTCTTCACGGCTGCTCCAGCAAAGCACAGCCGCTGCTCCTTAACACAGATGCAGGGTAGCTCCTCTGAGCCACCGCCCCTGAATACGGGCGTGGGGTAGCTCCTCTCGGCGGCCCTCATGCTGTCACAGCCACTGCACTGAGAAAGGGAATCAAAGGGCAGACAGACTGAAACTACAGTCATAGACAACTAGCCAATCTGATCACATGGACCACAGCCTTGTCTAACTTAATGAAAATAAGCCACGCTATTTGGAGCCACCCAAGACTGACAGGTCATGGTGGAGAGGTTTGACAGAACGTGGTCCACTGGAGAAGGGAATGGCAAATCACTTCAGTATTCTTGCCCTGAGAACCCCATGAACAGTATGAAAAGGCAAAAATATAGGACACTGAGAGATGAACTCCCCAGGTCAGTAGGTGCCCAATATGCTACTGGTGATCACTGGAGAAATAACTCCAGAAAGAATGAAGGGATGGAGCCAAAGCAAAAACAACAGCCAGTTCTGAATGGGATTGGTGCTAGAAGCAAGGTTCAATGCTGTAAAGAGCGATATTGCATAGGAACCTGGAATGTTAGGTCAATGTATCAAGGCAAATTGGAAGTGGTCAAACAGAAGATGACAAGAGTGACCATCAACATTCTAGGAATCAGTGAACTAAGATGGACTGTAATGGGTGAATTTAACTCAGATGACCATTATATCTACTACTGTGGGCAGGAATCCCTTAGAAGAAATGGAGTAGCCATCATAATCAACAAAAGAGTCTGAAATGCAATACTTGAATACAGTCTCAAAAATGACAAAACAATCTCTGTTCATTTTTAAGGCAACCATTCAATATTACAGTAATCCAAGTCTATGCCCTGACCAGTAATGCTGAAGAAGCTGAAGTTGAACACTTCTATGAAAACCTAAAAGACCTTCTAGAACTAACACCCCCAAAAGATGTCCTTTTCATTATAGGAGACTGGAATGCAAAAGTAGGAAGTCAAGAAACACCTGGAGTAACAGGCAAATTTGGCCTTGGAAT
>SJYX01001906.1:255466-273389 GCA_006410675.1 Oreotragus oreotragus
GCTGGAATCAAGATTCCTAGAGAAACATCAATAACCTCAGATATGCAGATGACACCACACTTACAGCAAAAATTGAAGAAGAACTAAAGAGCCTCCTGATGAATGTGAAAGAGGAGAGTGAAAACGTTTGTCGAAACTCAACATTCAGAAAACTAAGGTCATGCCATCTAGTCCCATCACCTCATGGCAAATAGATAGGAAAACAGTGGAAACAGTGACAGAATTTATTTTTCTGGACTCCAAAATCACTGCAGACAGTAACTGCAGCCATGAAATTAAAAGATGCTTTTTCCTTGGAATAAAAGCTATGACTAACCTAGAGAGCATATTAAAAAGCAGAGACATTACTTTGCTAACAATGGCCCATCTAATCAAAGCTATGGTTTTTCCAGTAGTTATGTATGGATGTGAGAGTTGGACTAAAAATAAGCTGAACACCAAAGAATTGATACTTTTAAACTATGGTTTTGGAGAAGACTTTTGAGGGTCCCTTGGGCTGCAAGGAGATCTAACTAGTCCATTCTAAAGGAAATCAGTCCTGAATATTCATTGGAAGGACTGATGCAGAGGCTGAAACTCCAATACTTTGGCCACCTGATGCGAAGAACTGACTCATTGGTAAAGACCCTGATGCTGAGAAAGATTGAAGGCAGGAAGAGAAGGGGACAACAGAGAATGAGATGGTTGTATGGCTTCACTGACTCATGAGTTTGAGTAAACTCCAGGAGTTAGTGATAGACAGGGAGACCTGGTGCTGTGGTCCATGGGATCTCAAAGAGTCGGACATGACTGAGTGACTGAACAGAACTGAACTGAAGCTTTAATTGGAGACTATGCTTCTAGGTGAATCTCATTTTTGAAAGTTGCTTATCTTTCATTGCTCTGCTGATTCCTACAGAGCTAGAATCTGTGTGATGTACTTTTCTAGGCTTCAATTCTGATCTGCTCTGCTGCCTGGAACAAGATGAAAAATGAACTGAAAAATATTTGAAAGTAAGGGCTACCTGGAGTTTTATTTATTCAATTTATAGCTCTAACCCAAAGGAAGCCCTTAGGGATTGGAGTAATAAACAACATTCATTTTAAAAATAAATAAATAAATAGAAGATGTCAATTTCCTTCACCATAAGTCTTACCATTATCTCAATAACAAGGCTTTCTAATGCTGATGTTTTACTATTTGGAATGTTCAGTGTAGAGAAGCTCTAATACATTAAGGAAGTAAAAATGATTTAATATTCAATATGGGATTATTTATTTATTTTATAACAAAGTGCCATTGCCTATGTTTTTAGAGAAAGGGTAAATAATAAATATATTTTCAGTATCAATAAATTATTAGGACTCAATTTGTACTACATTTCATCAGTAACAGAATGACTACATTTTAAACTACATACAAGACAGAAAAGCAAACTTTTGCCAAGTTACTCTTCACATCCAAACTGGTCCTTGAATGTCATACGTATAAAAATGCTGAATAGCAATGTTTTTAGAGAAAGGGTAAATAATAAATATATTTTCAGTATCAATAAATTATTAGGACTCAATTTGTACTACATTTCATCAGTAACAGAATGACTACATTTTAAACTACATACAAGACAGAAAAGCAAACTTTTGCCAAGTTACTCTTCACATCCAAACTGGTCCTTGAATGTCATACGTATAAAAATGCTGAATAGCATCTGGTTAACTGTATGACATTTTATAAATACACAACTTTGAATTGAATTGAATTGTCTGGAAACACTAAATATAGAGAGACTTTTTTGAATGATAGTTTATTACTTGTCACTGAAGGAACACTTAATCCAGAGAAAATTTCTAAATGCATTCTTCTTTCTACTTACACAAATTAAAAACATACAACACACTTTAAAAGAAAAAACGAATGTAAAGTGAAGCCACTAAAAATATTTTAAATATCTTTGTTTCTTTTTTTTATTTCTTTAACAAGGGCACTCAGTCAAAGTAAGTTAGTACTGAGTGTAATTCACTCTTGAGCTTATCCCAGGTTTAATAAATAAAGCCTTGCTGATATGGAAGACCAGAAATCCAAATTGTCCTCTTGAACCAAAGTCACATTCATTGTTCTGGCTCCAGTGGGAGATGTCATAAAGGTGATGTGTATGGATTCAGAAATCTCATTTTTAGCAGTAAAAGCCTAGACTAGAAATCCATAAACTGCAGCCACTGTCTGTAAAGTTGAGTCTACTAGCAAGTAAGGAATTATAGTCCCTGGAACCTCCTATAAGAAACTACAAATTTGTATGGTTTTTTTCATGCTACTTGTGATTTGCTGTTTTCTCATAGTATCTAGTAGTAAAGAACCTGCCTGCCAATGCAAGAGACACGGGGGATGCAGGTTCGATCCCTGGGTCAGGAAGATACACTAGAGAAGGGCATGGCAAGCTACTCCAGTATTCTTGCCTGGAGAATCCCATGGACAGAGGAACCTGGTGGGCTACAGTCCATAGGATCACAAAGAATCGAACAGGATTCAAGCAACTCAGCATGCATGCACACAATGGTGTTAATGGGAAACATTTTTGAGCATTTACTACATGCTGGGCACTGTTCTAAGAGACACATATTAGCNACTCCAGTATTCTTGCCTGGAGAATCCCATGGACAGAGGAACCTGGTGGGCTACAGTCCATAGGATCACAAAGAATCGAACAGGATTCAAGCAACTCAGCATGCATGCACACAATGGTGTTAATGGGAAACATTTTTAAGCATTTACTACATGCTGGGCACTGTTCTAAGAGACACATATTAGCTTCAGTTCTTATAAAAAACCTTACGAGAACATTTAACATACTACAGACTGATTTTCAAAGAGGATGGATTAGGAAAAAATCAGTTCTTAATCAAAGTTGAGTATCCTTCTCTGGGTCACTTCTGACTCCATAACCACATACATTTTCCCTTTAGTTTTGTTAACAGTCCTGATTGCCACCCATCGGTTTCTGTCCAGAAGTAAACATACAGCAGCCTTGTCCAGAGATGCAGCACTTCATAGTAGTGTTAATATCATGTCATGTCTTATAAAGTGACTAAATTCTCTGTAGCAACTGGAGAGCTCTGTGAGCAGGAGGACCCAGAGAAAAAATCTTTTAATTTCATGGCTGCAATCACCATCTGCAGTAATTTTGAAGCCTCCCAAAATAAAGTCAGACTCTGTTTCCACTGTTTGCCCATCTGTTTCCCATGAAGTGATGGGACCAGATGCCATGAATTAGTTTTCTGAATGCTTAGCTTTAAGCCAACTTTTTCACTCTCCTCTTTCACTTTCATCAAGAGGCTTTTTAGTTCCTCTTCACTTTCTGCCAAAAGGGTGGTGTCATCTGCATATCTGACTGGAAAAGTTCAGTTTTCATTCCAGTCGCAAAGAAAGGCAATGCCAAAGCATGCTCAAACTACTGCACAATTGCACTCATCTCACAGGCTAGTAAAGTAATGTTCAAAATTCTCGAAGCCAGGATTCAACAGTACATGAACCGTGCATCAACTTCCAGATATTCAAGCTGGATTTAGAAAAGGCAGAGGTACCAGAGATCAAATTGCCAGTATCCCTTGGATCATTGAAAAAGAAGAGAGTTACAGAGAAACATCTGTTTCTGCTTTATTGACAATGCCAAATCCTTTGACTGTGTGGACCACAATAAACTATAGAAAATTCTGAAAGAGATGGGAATACCAGACCACCTGACCTGCCTCTTGAGAAATCTGTATACAGGTCAGGAAGCAACAATTTGAGTTGCTCATGGTACAACAGACTGGTTCCAAATAGGGAAAGGAGTATGTCAAGGCTGTATATTTTCACCTGCTTATTTAGCTTATATACAGATTACATCTTGAGAAATGCTGGACTGATGAAGCACAAGCTGGAATCAAGATTCCTAGAGAAACATCAATAACCTCAGATATGCAGATGACACCACACTTACAGCAAAAATTGAAGAAGAACTAAAGAGCCTCCTGATGAATGTGAAAGAGGAGAGTGAAAACGTTTGTTGAAACTCAACATTCAGAAAACTAAGGTCATGCCATCTAGTCCCATCACCTCATGGCAAATAGATAGGAAAACAGTGGAAACAGTGACAGAATTTATTTTTCTGGACTCCAAAATCACTGCAGACAGTAACTGCAGCCATGAAATTAAAAGATGCTTTTTCCTTGGAATAAAAGCTATGACTAACCTAGAGAGCATATTAAAAAGCAGAGACATTACTTTGCTAACAATGGCCCATCTAATCAAAGCTATGGTTTTTCCAGTAGTTATGTATGGATGTGAGAGTTGGACTAAAAATAAGCTGAACACCAAAGAATTGATACTTTTAAACTATGGTTTTGGAGAAGACTTTTGAGGGTCCCTTGGGCTGCAAGGAGATCTAACTAGTCCATTCTAAAGGAAATCAGTCCTGAATATTCATTGAAAGGACTGATGCTGAGGCTGAAACTCCAATACTTTGGCCACCTGATGCGAAGAACTGACTCATTGGTAAAGACCCTGATGCTGAGAAAGATTGAAGGCAGGAGGAGAAGGGGACAACAGAGAATGAGATGGTTGTATGGCTTCACTGACTCATGAGTTTAAGTAAACTCCAGGAGTTAGAGATAGACAGGGAGTCCTGGTGCTGCGGTCCATGGGATCTCAAAGAGTCGGACATGACTGAGTGACTGAACAGAACTGAACTGAAGCTTTAATTGGAGACTATGCTTCTAGGTGAATCTCATTTTTGAAAGTTGCTTATCTTTCATTGCTCTGCCTGATTCCTACAGAGCTAGAATCTGTGTGATGTACTTTTCTAGGCTTCAATTCTGATCTGCTCTGCTGCCTGGAACAAGATGAAAAATGAACTGAAAAACATTTGAAAGTAAGGGCTACCTGGAGTTTTATTTACTCAATTTATAGCTCTAACCCAAAGGAAGCCCTTAGGGACTGGAGTAATAAACAACATTCATTTTAAAAATAAATAAATAAATAGAAGATGTCAATTTCCTTCACCATAAGTCTTACCATTATCTCAATAACAAGGCTTTCTAATGCTGATGTTTTACTATTTGGAATGTTCAGTGTAGAGAAGCTCTAATACATTAAGGAAGTAAAAATGATTTAATATTTAATATGGGATTATTTATTTATTTTATAACAAAGTGCCATTGCCTATGTTTTTAGAGAAAGGGTAAATAATAAATATATTTTCAGTATCAATAAATTATTAGGACTCAATTTGTACTACATTTCATCAGTAACAGTATGACTACATTTTAAACTACATACAAGACAGAAAAGCAAACTTTTGCCAAGTTACTCTTCACATCCAAACCGGTCCTTGAATGTCATACGTATAAAAATGCTGAATAGCATCTGGTTAACTGTATGACATTTTATAAATACACAACTTTGAATTGAATTGAATTGTCTGGAAACACTAAATATAGAGAGACTTTTCTGAATGATAGTTTATTACTTGTCACTGAAGGAACACTTAATCTAGAGAAAATTTCTAAATGCATTCTTCTTTCTACTTACACAAATTAAAAACATACAACACACTTTAAAAGAAAAAACGAATGTAAAGTGAAGCCACTAAAAATATTTTAAATATCTTTGTTTCTTTTTTTTATTTCTTTAACAAGGGCACTCAGTCAAAGTAAGTTAGTACTGAGTGTAATTCACTCTTGAGCTTATCCCAGGTTTAATAAATAAAGCCTTGCTGATATGGAAGACCAGAAATCCAAATTGTCCTCTTGAACAGAAGTCACATTCATTGTTCTGGCTCCAGTGGGAGATGTCATAAAGGTGATGTGTATGGATTCAGAAATCTCATTTTTAGCAGTAAAAGCCTAGACTAGAAATCCATAAACTGCAGCCACTGTCTGTAAAGTTGAGTCTACTAGCAAGTAAGGAATTATAGTCCCTGGAACCTCCTATAAGAAACTACAAATTTGTATGGTTTTTTTCATGCTACTTGTGATTTGCTGTTTTCTCATAGTATCTAGTAGTAAAGAACCTGCCTGCCAATGCAAGAGACACGGGGGATGCAGGTTCCAGGGATCGATGTATCTTTGATCCCTGGGTCAGGAAGATACACTAGAGAAGGGCATGGCAAGCTACTCCAGTATTCTTGCCTGGAGAATCCCATGGACAGAGGAACCTGGTGGGCTACAGTCCATAGGATCACAAAGAATCGAACAGGATTCAAGCAACTCAGCATGCATGCACACAATGGTGTTAATGGGAAACATTTTTGAGCATTTACTACATGCTGGGCACTGTTCTAAGAGACACATATTAGCTTCAGTTCTTATAAAAAACCTTACGAGAACATTTAACATACTACAGACTGATTTTCAAAGAGGATGGATTAGGAAAAAATCAGTTCTTAATCAAAGTTGAGTATCCTTCTCTGGGTCACTTCTGACTCCATAACCACATACATTTTCCCTTTAGTTTTGTTTACAGTCCTGATTGCCACCCACCGGTTTCTGTCCAGAAGTAAACATACAGCAGCCTTGTCCAGAGATGCAGCACTTCATAGTAGTGTTAATATCATGTCATGTCTTATAAAGTGACTAAATTCTCTGTAGCAACTGGAGAGCTCTGTGAGCAGGAGGACCCAGAGAAAAAAAGAGAGTGGAGGTACTTTTCTACTTTCTATTACATCTAGCATCAGACAGGCTCTCTCTAATCCCACCTAATCCAAGAGCTGTATCACCAGCTCCCTCTCATCTTTGGCTCCCATCCAAGTCCATTCCTACTTTGCTTGGCACACTCAGACCAACTTTCTCCTGGTTTTCTTTCTGGCTCTGAGCTTAGATTAGTGCGCCTCTCCTTCATTCCTGCTCCTATCCCCAGGCAGCTGCCTTGCCAAGACAGAGCAGAATGTTGCCTGAATAAGAAAACTGAAAGAAAGGAAAATTGTCAGACAGTCCACTATAAAAGGCAGAGCAGACAATGAAAGCAGAAGAAGCCAAGGTTGAAGAGTGGTTATCTATCAAGTTAGACACCACCCTTGCTGCTGTAGCTGCAGCCCCAGCCCCAATCTTGGCCCCCAACAGGCTATCCAATGTGACTTCCTCTTCTACTAAGTCCCCCTTGAGGACTACCATCCCCAAAGGGAATACAAAACTTCTAGCTAAGAGGGGAACAGCCAAGAAAAAGAAAAGAGAGGGGAAGAGGAAGGAAGAACGCGCAAGACAAAAGAAAGAAAAATTGTCTCAAAGATAGCTGGAGAGCAGACTCACAGAGAGGAAGAATTCTGGTGGCGAGAAGCTGAGGAAACCAAAATAACGAAGAACAACTGCAAAAACAACCAGAAGAGAGAATAAAGCAGCAGGGAGGAGAGGGAACCTACTCAGAAATAGAAGAAGCTTGTGATCCTGAAGAAAAGAAGACCCCATCAGAATGAAAGCAGCATTTCTAGCAAAGAGAACTGGAGGGTATGAACACAAAGAAATAACTTGAGCAGATTATGAAAAGAATTAGAAAAAAGGAAGCTATGGATAAGAAAGTCCTGGATCTAAGAAATGAACATATCAGCAAGGGAACTAACCCTGGAGGAACAACATCTCCACTCCCATGTGAGACAAACTCCAGGGAATGGAAAACCAGTAGCAATATATAGTCACTGTGTTCCATTTACTCCCCAGGCGATAATCATAATCAAATGCATCCAAAATATTTCATGAGGTTTGCCTGATGGACAGGCAACATTTTCCAGATATTGTTAAATTTTAGATCAAGCCAAATCAGTAGGAAATTATCCAACAGAACTCTCAAAAAAAAAAAAAAAAAAAACAGTTTCAGCAGAATAAAGAGACAGAAATAGGATAGAAGCTGGTTGGGGATTCATCTAATGGTAACGGGACCCATGCTACAAGATTAATACTTTGAAAAATGTCAATGAGAGAGGAGGAGGTAGACATTGGACTGAGAATCTAAACTCAAAAGAGAGCTGTGTTTCCTTGGTTTGGTTTGTTTTTTTAGAAAAGAAGAACTTTAGCATGTTTATGCAGGTTAAAGGCAAGAAGACACTAGATAAGGAATAATAGACTCTATAAAAGAAGAAAAAGATTATAGGCCAAATAAGATTCTAGAATAAGTAAGAGCATTTGGAATTAAGAAAACAGGTACATGGGAAGATTGAATAGATAGAAAAGAACTCACTCTGTCAATGATTATATAAATCATTCTATGGATCTGGACTAAAAGGCTGTTGGAAATATGAAGTGGGTGATGGACATGAATTTAATGGAAGGCATGTTTATATCTGAGTTTTTTCTGTAAGATGAAAGGCAAGGTCATCAGCTAAGAGGCGGGTGGGAGTCAGGAAAGGTGGAAATGTTGGGAATAAATGCAGAGAGAAACCAGATGGGAGATGACAAAAGACAAGTAACAGTGACTAGCAGTATTAAACTTTTAGCAAGCATTATTGCATATAAAATTCATGATTTATATGTATATATTACTCTGTGTTATTGCTGCTGCTAAGTTGCGTCAGTCATGTCCGACTCTGTGCGACCCCATAGACGGCAGCCCACCGGACTCCTCTGTCCTTGGGATTCTCCAGGCAGGAATACTGGAGCAGGTTGCCATTTCCTTCTCCAGTGCTTGGAAGTAAAAAGTGAAAGTGAAGTCGCTCAGTCAAATCCAACTTTTCACGACCCCATGGACTGTAGCCTACCAGGCTCCTCCCTCCATGGGATTTTCCAGGCAAAAGTACTGGAGTGGGTTGCCGTTGCCTCCTCCACCCTACGTTATTAGATATTAGGTAATATACTTGGGAATATTTGGTAAGACCTTTACTTCAATTTGATACAAATATGTAGACTATTAGGTTACCTCTTTGACACAATAAAAAGGTCTGTAGGGCTTTATAGCAAAAATGACTTTCTTACTACCCCAGTTTCCTCCATTCATAATTCACTCATCTGACTATGAAAAGCTTTTCAATTCAAATACTTTTCCCTGAAATTTCCCTAAAATCTTGAGCATTTTAAGGTGAGGACAAAATCTTGGAATAATGGAAAACTAATATGTATAATAGAAGGCTAACTTCTAGGGACAGATACCAGGTGGGTTTTAAAAACAGGATTTGGAGAAATAGATTCTAAAAATGGACAAATAGTGCTGTATATTATTAAAAGCTACTTTAATTTTCATATCTTTTGCTTTTGTAAAAATTTGAGGTTCTTACTTCAAGAATCTTTTGATAAATAGTTGGCACACTAGGAATTTTTTTTAAGATCAGAATTATTTTTCCTGGAGCTTATCCACCTCTGTTGAAGTTATGGATATATTTTTCTTTGGATTTCTTCTATTATATATAGGCTACTACGTGTCATTCATGTGTGTGTGTTTCTCCTCACTGAAGCTACAACACAGGAAGCATTCATTGATTTTGTTGTCTGAAAGAATACTATATCCTCAACAGAAATGATAACTTGCCATTTATTATGAAATCTGACCTCTGTGTTGCAGCAATGAAACTCCTGAAGATCAATGTGATATGCTGGAAAAAAAAAAAACAAACAAAGCAAAACACCATTAAAAATCAAAGTTGATGAAGGTCACTCTGTCTCATAATTCTCTTTTGTACCATTTCCAGTCCCTAGGAGAAATTAAGAAAGAAAAGACTAATATTTTTATTTCTTCTCTGAGAAACAATGGAAATGGAGGAAACTTCTTAGTGTAGTAGAATAAAATGGTCAGTCTATGGCTCTTTGGAGAAGAGAAACTAAAAGACTTTGCAAAATTAAACTGGGCTCTTCCCAGAGAAGAGCCTTGGGAGATTGAAGGACCAGGCCAAGTACTTGAGTAGAGTCAACCCAAAAGTCATCACATTTGCATTCATGCAGAATGAAGAGTAAGAGCAACCTGAAGGATGAGATGAAAGTAAAATGGAGTGAACTGAAAATCAAAACATGGCATAAGAGGGGGCCTTGCAACTATAAGCTTCTAGAAATCACATATATTGGGGGATGGCCTTCCCACAGTACTAGAGTAGTGGGGCCAGCCCATTTTATTATAGAATGTTGTAGGACAAGATGACTTCAAGTGATATCTAAGTTACAAGTGATATCTAGGTTGCTTCTTTATAAAAGGTTTAAATTACTAGAAAATTTTAACTTAGTTGGGCTATCAATGCCTCATTGATATCATTTGAGGAGGAGATGGTACACATCACTATATTGCACATCAAAAATGCAAATGAGTATCTACGTGGCTCATCTCCACTTAAGAAATGTAAGTCTCTAACTCAACTTCAGCTCACATGTTCTGTATCTTGAGTCTCAATGCAATGACTAGTGAGCAAACTGAAGAATTGCCTGGAATATGGCTAGCATAAACACAAATACCTAAATATGACGTCTAATGTAGATTTCAATAAATTTTACCCACTAATGAACAGCACTATGCTTCTTGTTGTTCAGCCTCTAAGTTGTGTCTGACTCTTTATGACCCCATGGACTGCAGCATACCAGGCTCCCATGTCCTTCACCATGCCTCATGATAAATATGTAAAATAAATTAACTCCAAACTAGTTCATATTATACTATCTTTTTTTAAAATTCATTATATTGTTCCGCAGGTATTTTAAAAGTGATTGTTAAATGTGAATGTCAACAGATTTGATACTGGCATTTGTACTTCCTAGAGAAGAAAGAGAATTAAATTTTTAGGTAAATCAAGTAAACATATACAAAACCATACACTAATACACTTATTAAAAGTAGTTTGGTTAATAGTGAAGAAAAAGAGACTAAAAAATTATCTAATCAACATTGTAAAATGACAAACATAACTGATGAACTTCTTACTACTTTCCTTCATATTTTTCTATAGACTCTGCCCCCTCACTCCCAGCCACCATATCATGACTCTTTTAAAACTGATAGAATGAACACTCATTTATCCTTAGTCAAGAAACTTTGTCAGGTCTGGAAACATAGACTTGGTGGTTGTGAGTTAAAAAACAAGAAAAGAAAATTAGTTTTAAAAACAGAATAATAATTTGCAATGTTTTCTTGATCTAATTTCTCTTAGGGTTCATGCCTCATATTACCTCACAGATAAATTAGGAAAAAAAACACTGCCTCATGTTTTACAAAGTTGTAATTTAAAAATGAAAACATTGCTTAGAATCTCTCAGTGAATAGTTCTACTCCCCATAAATAAACTAAACATTTGAGATAATGCATCAACTCTTCAAAGTCATAGTTTTGCTTAATGTATATACCATCATTGTAACGAGTGGTACCTTTGGGTTCCCCACATCTCTGAGGCACATGCATTTATATTAGAGCACATGAAAAGGGTTAAAGTAAAACTATCTCATAAATATTTATTTGCAAGAATTTATTTTTGAAGGTGATAAAAATGAAGTCTTACATTGATGAAGTGGCTTTTGCTGCTAAGTCGCTTCAGTCATGTCCGACTCTGTGTGACCCCATAGACGCCAGCCCACCAGGCTCCCTCATCCCCGGGATTCTCCAAGCAAGAGCACTGGAGTGGGTTGCCATTTCCTTCTCCAAAGTGGAGGAAAGCATTAAGTCAACTGAGTCAATATTTGAAGAGGGAGGGTGAATACCAACTGCCAATTTGCTAATCAGCTCTCATCAATGTCCAAGATGACTGTCTTTCGTTGAGAATGCATTTCAGTCTTTGTTTATTAAATTTCAGATGGTTTACTAAAACTGCCAACAAGAGGACTAATTGATGCCAATTATAGGGTATTTCTCAGAGGAATTGGAATGAGTCCACACATTCATTTCACACACATGACTCATCTGCCCTCAATTTAATAATGATGATTAGCCACCTTGATACCATTAGAAACAAAAATGCAGTCCTTGATGTGTCTTGTATAATATCTGATCTGACATTAAATCAAGATATTACTGGTGCTGATATAAACAGATTTCCCAGAATTTGGGTTTAATTTTCCATTTTCCCCATATTTTATGTCTGTAGGAAGGCAAAACTCAGTTTCAAAAGAAACAAGAATCTGGTTTTCAATGAAATGCTACTCTTGAAAAGTCTTTTTATAGAAAATTCAAAAATAACACAAGCTGTGCTCCTATAGTGCATGTCTAAATTGACAATGCAAAAGCACAATTTTAGTCTAATTCTGAAGGGCAGTTGCTATTTATGATGTTGCTTTTTTAATGTAAGTGAGTGAGTGAAGTTGCTCAGTCGTGTCTGACTCTTTGCGACCCCATGGGCTGTAGCCTACCAGGCTTCTCCATCCATGGATTCTCCAAGCAAGAATACTGGGAGTGGGTTACCATTTCTTTCTCCAGGGGATCTTCCTAACCCAGAGATCAAACCCGGGTCTCCCGCATTGGAGGCAGACACTTTAACCTCTGAGCCACCAGGGAAGCCCACATTATTTTTTTACATTATTTTTAATGTAAATAACTGATCATATCCCCAGAAGTTAATGTTTTTCTTCCCCAAGCCCTACTGAAACTCTGACTCCTATATATTAATGTTCTGCTTCTTCATACCTTATTGAAATACTCATTCTATTTGAAAGCTACTGTACAGACTCTGATGCTGGGCGGGATTGGGGGCAGAAGGCGAAGGGGACAACAGAGGATGAGATGGCTGGATGGCATCACCGACTCGATGGACATGAGTCTGAGTGAACTTCGGGAGTTGGTGATGGACAGGGAGGCCTGGCGTGCTGCGATTCATGGGGTCGCAAAGAGTCGGACACGACTGAGTGACTGAACTGAACTGAACACATCACTACAAAATAACAATGCTTTTATTCTTATCAGCAAAGAATGAAATTCCTACACTCCAAAAGACTTTCCCTTACATACATTCTTACTAAAAATGATAGGATTTTGCCTTAAAATGAAGTAAGAGAAAGGAGAATACAATCTGTCATTCATCATGTTCTACTACATACCAAACATTACACTAAGTATTTTTTAAGCATTTGTCCAATTTAATCCTTAAGGCACCATTATGTTGTAGATATGGTGAGCACATCTCAAAGATGAGGAAATGGAAACTAATTCTCTGGTGACAAAGTTATGTAAGGGAAAACATAGCATAGAAATGGAAGGAGACCTGGGACAATGACTTGCAGTAACTACAGAAATTAAGTGGTGTATGACATTGCTTTGGGGGTAAAGATTTTCGTATGACTTAAAGTGACTATATACATATTTAAGCAAATATAATGTCAATTGGAATTCTTTCTTACTTGAAAATAAATGAAAAAAAATTATTTTGGTTCTACATGTAGTATATAATCTTGGTACAAAGAGTATCAGCAGACTGGCAGAGGTTTTCAGCAAAGTAAAATATTCTAAATCCATCAGCCCACCATCTCTCTTTGGGTGACTGCCTTCTTGAGAATACAATATATAAAAGCAAAGCCTGGTTTTAAAAGTAACCAATGCTTCCATTTCTTCCAAATAGAAGAGGAGAAGATCCTGAGGATCAAAAGTGGTTAATGTTACCTGAATAACAGGGAGATTAACAAAAATCACAAAACTGGTGCTTGCAGTTTACAATCATCATTCCTCCTATGTTGTTGGTTTAAGCTTTCTCTTTTTCATGTGATTTACAGTAAACTTGGAATATGCGAATACCTTATCTCACTTTGGACTAATGTTTATATTTTATTCTTTAGAATAAACTCTTTCTGAAAAAACCTTGTATGAAATGTTGTGACGCAAATTGTCATAATATCTAAAACTTCTATATTCAGTTCAGTTTAGTTCAGTCACTCAGTCATATCTAAATCTTTGAGACCCCAGGGACTGCAGCATGTCAGGCATCCTTGTCCATCAGCAACTCCTAGAGCCTACTCAAACTCATGTCCATCGCATCAGTTATGACAACCAACCATCTCATTATCTGTCATTCCATTCTGCTCCTGCCTTAAATCTTTCCCAGCATCAGGGTCTTTTCCAATGAATCAGTTCTTCACATCAGGTGGCCAAAGTATTGGAGTTTCAGCTTCAGTATCAGTCCTTCCAATGAATCTTCAGGACTGATCTCCTTTAGGATTTACTGGATTAATCTCCTTGCTGTCCAAGGGACTCTCAAGAGTCTTCTCTAGCCCCACAGTTAAAAAGCACCAATTCTTTGGCACTCAGATGTCTTTTTTGTCCAAATCTCATATCCATACATATCATGAGAAATGCTAGACTAGATGAAGCACAAGCTGGAATTAAGATTACCAGGAGAAATATCAATAACCTCAGATATGCAGATGACACCACACTTATGGCAGAAAGCAAAGAACTAAAGAGCATCTTGATGAAAGTGAAAGAGGAGAGTGAAAATTTGACTTAAAACTCAACATTCAGAAAACTAAGATCATGGCATCTGGTCTCATCACTTCTNCTCCTCTGTCCTTGGGATTCTCCAGGCAGGAATACTGGAGCAGGTTGCCATTTCCTTCTCCAGTGCTTGGAAGTAAAAAGTGAAAGTGAAGTCGCTCAGTCAAATCCGACTTTTCACGACCCCATGGACTGTAGCCTACCAGGCTCCTCCCTCCATGGGATTTTCCAGGCAAAAGTACTGGAGTGGGTTGCCGTTGCCTTCTCCCACCCTACGTTATTAGATATTAGGTAATATACTTGTGAATATTTGGTAAGACCTTTACTTGGATTTGATACAAATATGTAGACTATTAGGTTACCTCTTTGACACAATAAAAAGGTCTGTAGGGCTTTATAGCAAAAATGACTTTCTTACTACCCCAGTTTCCTCCATTCATAATTCACTCATCTGACTATGAAAAGCTTTTCAATTCAAATACTTTTCCCTGAAATTTCCCTTAAATCTTGAGCATTTTAAGGTGAGGACAAAATCTTGGAATAATGGAAAACTAATATGTATAATAGAAGGCTAACTTCTAGGGACAGATACCAGGTGGGTTTTAAAAACAGGATTTGGAGGAATAGATCCTAAAAATGGACAAATAGTGCTGTATATTATTAAAAGCTACTTTGATTTTCATATCTTTTGCTTTTGTAAAAATTTGAGGTTCTTACTTCAAGAATCTTTTGATAAATAGTTGGCACACTAGGAATTTTTTTTAAGATCAGAATTATTTTTCCTGGAGCTTATCCACCTCTGTTGAAGTTATGGATATATTTTTCTTTGGATTTCTTCTATTATATATAGGCTACTACGTGTCATTCATGTGTGTGTGTGTTTCTCCTCACTGAAGCTACAACACAGGAAGCATTCATTGATTTTGTTGTCTGAAAGAATACTATATCCTCAACAGAAATGATAACTTGCCATTTATTATGAAATCTGACCTCTGTGTTGCAGCAATGAAACTCCTGAAGATCAATGTGATATGCTGGAAAAAAAACAAACAAAGCAAAACACCATTAAAAATCAAAGTTGATGAAGGTCACTCTGTCTCATAATTCTCTTTTGTACCATTTCCAGTCCCTAGGAGAAATTAAGAAAGAAAAGACTAATATTTTTATTTCTTCTCTGAGAAACAATGGAAATGGAGGAAACTTCTTAGTGTAGTAGAATAAAATGGTCAGTCTATGGCTCTTTGGAGAAGAGAAACTAAAAGACTTTGCAAAATTGAAAAAAAACAAACAAAGCAAAACACCATTAAAAATCAAAGTTGATGAAGGTCACTCTGTCTCATAATTCTCTTTTGTACCATTTCCAGTCCCTAGGAGAAATTAAGAAAGAAAAGACTAATATTTTTATTTCTTCTCTGAGAAACAATGGAAATGGAGGAAACTTCTTAGTGTAGTAGAATAAAATGGTCAGTCTATGGCTCTTTGGAGAAGAGAAACTAAAAGACTTTGCAAAATTAAACTGGGCTCTTCCCAGAGAAGAGCCTTGGGAGATTGAAGGACCAGGCCAAGTACTTGAGTAGAGTCAACCCAAAAGTCATCACATTTGCATTCATGCAGAATGAAGAGTAAGAGCAACCTGAAGGATGAGATGAAAGTAAAATGGAGTGAACTGAAAATCAAAACATGGCATAAGAGGGGGCCTTGCAACTATAAACTTCTAGAAATCACACATATTTGGGGGTGGCCTTCCCACAGTACTAGAGTAGTGGGGCCAGCCCATTTTATTGTAGAATGTTGTAGGACAAGATGACTTCAAGGGATATCTAAGTTACAAGTGATATCTAGGTTGCTTCTTTCTAAAAGGTTTAAATTACTAGAAAATTTTAACTTAGTTGGGCTATCAGTGCCTCATTGATATCATTTGAGGGGGAGATGGTACACATCACTATATTGCACATCAAAAATGCAAATGAGTATCTACGTGGCTCATCTCCACTTAAGAAATGTAAGTCTCTAACTCAACTTCAGCTCACATGTTCTGTATCTTGAGTCTCAATGCAATGACTAGTGAGCAAACTGAAGAATTGCCTGGAATATGGCTAGCATAAACACAAATACCTAAATATGACGTCTAATGTAGATTTCAATAAATTTTACCCACTAATGAACAGCACTATGCTTCTTGTTGTTCAGCCTCTAAGTTGTGTCTGACTCTTTATGACCCCATGGACTGCAGCATACCAGGCTCCCATGTCCTTCACCATGCCTCATGATAAATATGTAAAATAAATTAACTCCAAACTAGTTCATATTATACTATCTTTTTTTAAAATTCATTATATTGTTCCGCAGGTATTTTAAAAGTGATTGTTAAATGTGAATGTCAACAGATTTGATACTGGCATTTGTACTTCCTAGAGAAGAAAGAGAATTAAATTTTTAGGTAAATCAAGTAAACATATACAAAACCATACACTAATACACTTATTAAAAGTAGTTTGGTTAATAGTGAAGAAAAAGAGACTAAAAAATTATCTAATCAACATTGTAAAATGACAAACATAACTGATGAACTTCTTACTACTTTCCTTCATATTTTTCTATAGACTCTGCCCCCTCACTCCCAGCCACCATATCATCACTCTTTTAAAACTGATAGAATGAACACTCATTTATCCTTAGTCAAGAAACTTTGTCAGGTCTGGAAACATAGACTTGGTGGTTGTGAGTTAAAAAACAAGAAAAGAAAATTAGTTTTAAAAACAGAATAATAATTTGCAATGTTTTCTTGATCTAATTTCTCTTAGGGTTCATGCCTCATATTACCTCACAGATAAATTAGGAAAAAAACCACTGCCTCATGTTTTACAAAGTTGTAATTTAAAAATGAAAACATTGCTTAGAATCTCTCAGTGAATAGTTCTACTCCCCATAAATAAACTAAACATTTGAGATAATGCATCAACTCTTCAAAGTCATAGTTTTGCTTAATGTATATACCATCATTGTAACGAGTGGTACCTTTGGGTTCCCCACATCTCTGAGGCACATGCATTTATATTAGAGCACATGAAAAGGGTTAAAGTAAAACTATCTCATAAATATTTATTTGCAAGAATTTATTTTTGAAGGTGATAAAAATGAAGTCTTACATTGATGAAGTGGCTTTTGCTGCTAAGTCGCTTCAGTCATGTCCGACTCTGTGTGACCCCATAGACGCCAGCCCACCAGGCTCCCCCATCCCCGGGATTCTCCAGGCAAGAGCACTGGAGTGGGTTGCCATTTCCTTCTCCAAAGTGGAGGAAAGCATTAAGTCAACTGAGTCAATATTTGAAGAGGGAGGGTGAATACCAACTGCCAATTTGCTAATCAGCTCTCATCAATGTCCAAGATGACTGTCTTTCGTTGAGAATGCATTTCAGTCTTTGTTTATTAAATTTCAGATGGTTTACTAAAACTGCCAACAAGAGGACTAATTGATGCCAATTATAGGGTATTTCTCAGAGGAATTGGAATGAGTCCACACATTCATTTCACACACATGACTCATCTGCCCTCAATTTAATAATGATGATTAGCCACCTTGATACCATTAGAAACAAA
>SJYX01001906.1:293062-312139 GCA_006410675.1 Oreotragus oreotragus
TATCTCTAATTTTCTTGAAGAGATCTCTAGTCTTTCCCATTCTGTTGTTTTCCTCTATTTCTTTGCATTGATCGCTGAAGAAGGCTTTCTTATCTCTTCTTGCAATTCTTTGGAACTCTGCATTCAGATGCTTATATCTTTACTCTTCTCCTTTGCTTTTCACCTCTCTTCTTTTCACAGCTATCTGTAAGGCCTCCACAGACAGCCATTTTGCTTTTTTGCATTTCTTTTCCATGGGTATGGTCTTGATCCCTGTCTCTGGTACAATGTCACGAACCTCATTCCATAGTTCATCAGGCACTCTATCTATCAGATCTAGGCCCTTAAATCTATTTCTCACTTCCACTGTATAATCATAAGGGATTTGATTTAGGTCATACCTGAATGGTCTAGTGGTTTTCCCTACTTTCTTCAATTTAAGTTTGAATTTGATAATAAGGATTTCATGATCTGAGCCACAGTCAGCTCCTGGTCTTGTTTTTGTTGACTGTATAGAGCTTCTCCATCTTTGGCTGCAAAGAATATAATCCATCTGATTTCGGTGTTGACCATCTGGTGATGTCCATGTGTAGAGTCTTCTCTTGTGTTGTTGGAAGAGGGTGTTTACTATGACCATCTGTCACGAGTAATAGATATCTTAGTTAATTTTAGTGCTTTTTTATCTATGGAAAGAGGCAATAATCCAGGTCCATAAACATTTTTTCTGAAATATATCTAACTATCTAAGAGCCAGTTTTGCCTGTTTCTCAAAGCACAGAGTGCCCCATGCTGTTCTTTGTCATGAATTCCCTTCAGAACTTACTGTAGGTCAACAATTATAGTGGCTAATAACTTAATCTGTGCAGAACCAGTTGGTGACATTCCTTGTTTTACATGACTATCACAAAATAGAACATAGATTACACTGGAACATATACTTTCCCATGGAATCAGTTAAGTATTATTCTTATAAAAAATTGAAGCACCATTAGTTATCTTTCTTGCTTATTTTTGTGGTTTGCCATTCAGAACCCTAGAAATCCTGACTGTGCAGTAGGTAGATTTTGGGATTTAATTCTCTAGTTCTGCTGTGTACAAGCCAAGTGAATTTAGGAGAATTATTTCACCTCCTAAAAGAACTACAAATGATAATAATCTATTTGTTCTTGGTTATTAATCTGTATATTAGGAATATTCATCCAATTCTTTAGGATGTAGTTCTGGTCCTAGCTTTGTGTTTAGCAACTCCCTTCTTTTTTTGAATTTGTACAACCCTCTGCTGTTTAGTCACTAATTGGGTCCTATTCTTTGTGACCCAGTGGACTGTAGCCCACCAGGCTCCTCTGTCCATAGAATTCTCCAGGCAAGAATACTGGACTGGATTGCCTTTTCCTTCTCCAGGGGATCTTCCTGACCCAGGGATCGATTCCAGCTCTCTTGCATTGCAAGCAAATTCTCTGCCACCTGAGACCATCAGAGAAGCTTTGTCTTTCAATTCATTGTTCACCAAATATAGATGATCAAATAGTAGGTTTGGAGTTGCTCATATCTTTGCTAATTTTTAGGGTACACAAGAACAGTAGTGATATCCTTCCTTCATTTCTGATATTAGTGATGTGTTTCTTCTTTCTTTTTTTCTCTCTCTCTTTCTTTTTTGTTGCTAACCTGGCTAGAGGTTTATCAATTTTACTAATTTTTTTTCAAAAAAAATGGCTTTGGCTTTTGCTGATTTTATCTGTTGGTTTCCTTTTTTAAATCTCATTCAGTTCTGCTCTAATTTTTATTATGTCTTCTCTTCTGTGTATTTCAGATTTAATTTGCTCTTCTTTTTCTGGCTTCTACAGGTGAAAGCTTAGAATATTAATATTATTAGATCTTTACTTTTTTCTGAATAATGGATTTGATGCTATACATTTCCATCTAAGCATTGATTTCTGCATCCCACAAATTTTGATAAATTTTATTTTCATTTAGTAAAAAATAACATCTTTCTCTTGAGTTTCCTTCTTTGTTAATATCAATATTTAGAACTCTTTAATTTTCAAGAATGTTGAAATTTTCCATTTGTCTCTCTGTTATTCATGTCTATTCAGTTTTATTGTGGTCTGAGATCAGGTAATGTATCATCCTTATTCTTTCAAATTTGTTAATGTGTTCTGTGACCCAGAATGTGGTCTATGTTGGTAAGTATTCCGTATGAGCTTGAGAAGAATATGTAATCCACTATTCTTGGATAAAACTATTGATAGAAATCAATTGTATCCAACTTATTATTAATGTTGTTGAGTTCAGCTATGTCCTAAGTGATTTATCTGTTGCTGATCTTCCATTTCTGATAGAGGAGTGTTAAAGTCTCCAACTATAATAGTGGATTAAGAGTGAAGAGGAACTAAAAAGCCTCTTGGTGAAAGTAAAAGAGGAGAGTGAAAAAGGTGGCTTAAAGCTCAACATTCAGAAAACTAATATCATGGCATCTGGTCCCATCACTTCATGGCAAATAGATGGGGAAACAGTGGAAACAGTGTCAGACTTTATTTTTTTGGGCTCCAAAGTCACTGCAGATGGTGATTGCAGCCATGAAGTGAAAAGACGCTTACTCCTTGGAAGGAAAGTTATGATCAACTTAGACAGCATATTCAAAAGCAGAGACATTACTTTGCCAACAAAGTTCTATCTAGTCAAGGCTATGGTTTTTCCAGTGGTCATGTATGGATATGAGAGTTGGACTGTGAAGAAGGCTGAGTGCCAAAGAATTGATGCTTTTGAACTGTGGTGTTGGAGAATTCTCTTGAGAGTCCCTTGGACTACAAGGAAATTCAACCAGTCCATTCTAAAGGAGATCAGTCCTGAGTGTTCATTGAAAGGACTGATGCTGAAGCTGAAACTCCAGTACTTTGGCCACCTCATGCGAAGAGTTGACTCATTGGGAAAGACCTTGATGCTGGGAGAGATTGAGGGCAGGAAGAGAAGGGGATGGCAGAGGATGAGATGGCTGGATGGCATCACTGACTCGATGGACATGAGTTTGAGTGAACTCCAAGAATTGGTGATGGACAGGGAGGCCTGGCGTGCTGCAATTCATAGGGCTGCAAAGAGTCAGACACAACTGAACAACTGAACTGAATTGAAATGAATTTATTTCTCCTTGTGACTTTATCAGCTTTTGTTGAATGTGTTTTGATTTTCTGTTACTAGACACATAGACCTTCAGGACTGTACATGTTTTGTTGGAGAACTGATCCCTTTATCGTTACGTAACTTTCCTCTTTATCCTTGATAAGCTGTGTTGCTCTGAGGTCTGCTCTGTCAAAAATAATATAAGTATTGATAGTTTCCATTTCTTTTGATTAGTGCTAACATATATTTCTGCATTCTTCTATTTTTAATCCATAGGTATCTTCATACTTAAAGAAGGTTTTTTGTTGACAACATGCAGTTGGTCTTTTTTTTTATCTACTTTGACAATTTCAGTCTTTCAATTGGTGCCTTTAGACTATCAAAGTTTAACGTGGTTATTGATATAGTTGGATTACTGTCTACTATTTTTGTTACTGTTTTCTATTTGTTGCCTTGTTGTTGTTGTTGTTTTAATCACTCACTTGTTTTCTGTCTTTGTGGTTTTAATTGAGAATTTTAAGTGATTTCAGCCTCTTGTGGGGTTACTGCTCCTTTTCCCTGGATCTTGGTGTGCACAAGGTTTTGTTTGTGCCCTCCAAGAATCTCTATTTCCTGCAGTCCTGTGGAAGTTAATCCTGTTGACGTTCAAAGTCAGACTCCCTAGGGAATCTCAGTCCCTTTGACAGATCCCCAGGTTAGGAATTCTGATGTGGGGCCTAGATCCTTCTCAACAGTGTGAGAACTTCCTTGGTATGATTGTTCTCCAGTGTGTGGTTGCCCACCCAGGAGCTCTGTAGTAGGGCTACAAGCTCTACGGCAGGGCTAATGGTGACATCATTCAAGAGGCATTATGCCACACCTCCCAGGATAGCTGCTGCCAGTGCCCCTGTCCCTGAAGCAGGCCAATGCTGACCCATGTCTCTGCAGAATACCCTCACTCACAGACAGGTCCGGCTCAATCACTTCTGGAGGCCACTTCTCCTTTCCTCTGCATTCTAGTGTGCACAAGGTTTTGCTTGTGCTCCCCAAAAGTCTCTGGAGGGTATGAGGTTTGATTTTAAGGTGATTTCACCCCACCTACCTCCTCATTGCGGCTTCTCCCTCGTCCCTGGATGTAGGACATCTTTCTTTGATGGGTTCCAACACCCAGCTAGTCGTAATTTTAGTGTTCTCACAGGAGTAGATGAACACATGTCCTTCCACACTGCCATCTTCAGTTCAGTTCAGTTCAGTCGCTCAGTCGTGTCTGACTCTTTGCAACCCCATGAATTGCAGCACGCCAGGCCTCCCTGCTCATCACCATCTCCCAGAGTTCACTCAGACTCATGTCCATCGAGTCCATGATGCCATCCAGCCATCTCATGCTCTGTTGTCCCCTTCTCCTCCTGCCCCCAATCCCTCCCAGCATCAGACTCTTTTCCAATGAGTCAACTCTTCACATGAGGTGGCCAAAGTACTGGAGTTTCAGCTTTAGCATCATTCCTTCCAAAGAAAACCCAGGACTGATCTCCTTTAGAATGGACTCAACACACACACACAAAGATGGATATAGTGACAGATTTTATTTTCTTGGGTTCCAAAATCACTGCAGATAGGACTGTAAGCGATGAAATTAAAAGTGGCTTGTTCATTGGAAGAAAAGCTATGACAAACTTAGACAGTGTATTAAAAAGCAGAGGCATTACTTTGCTGACAAAGATCTGTATAGTCAAAGCTATGTTTTTTCCAGTAGTCATGCATGAATGTAAGAGCTGACCATAAAAAAGGCTGAACACCGAAGAATTGATGTTTCTGAACTGTGGTGTTGAAGAAGACTCTTGAGAGTCCCTCGGACTGCAAGGAGATCAAACTAGTCAATCCTAAAGGAAATCAACCCTGAATATTCTTTGGCAGGTCTGATGCTCAAACTGAAACTTGAATACTTGGGCCACCTGATGCAAAGAGCTGACTCACTGGAAAAGACTCTGATGCTGGCAAAGCTTAAGGCCAGGAAGATAATGAAGTGACAGAGACTGAGGTGTTTGGATGGCATCACTGACTCAATGGACATGAGTTTGAGCAATCTCACTAAATTAGAATAGATATTTCTCCAAATGCTGTTTTTAGCTCACATATACAAATAATAGATAAGTAAATGTGAGAGAAGAAATAGTTATGATACTCCAATAATAATAATAGTTTAAAAAAAAACTACAACAAAACAAGCAAAATTGAAAAAAACATCAAATTGGAAGAATACTAGTTGCCAGTTCCTAACTAGCCAAAGGGTTTGACTGTGTGGATCACAATAAAATGTGGAAAATACTGAAAAAGATGGAAATACCAGACCACCTGACCTGCCTCTTGAGAAACCTATATGCAGGTCAGGAAGCAAGAGTTATAACTGGACATGGAACAACAGACTGGTTCCAAATAGGAAAAGAAGTACGACAAGGCTGTATATTGTCACCCTGCTTATTTATCTTATATGCCTAGTACAACATGAGAAACGCTGGGCTGGAAAAAGCACAAGCTGGGATGAAGATTTCTGGGAGAAATATCAATAACCTCAGATATGCAGATGACACCACCCTTATGGCAGAAAGTGAGGAGGAACTAAAAAGCCTCTTGATGAAAGTCAAAGAAGAGAGTGAAAAAGTTGGCTTAAAGCTCAACATTCAGAAAACTAATATCATGGCATCTGGTCCCATCACTTCATGGGAAATAGATGGGGAAACAGTGGAAATAGTGTCAGTCTTTGTTTTTTTGGGCTCCAAANCCCTGGGTGTTCTTTGGAAGGAATGATGCTAAAGCTGAAACTCCAGTACTTTGGCCACCTCATGTGAAGAGTTGACTCATTGGAAAAGACTCTGATGCTGGGAGGGTTTGGGGGCAGGAGGAGAAGGGAACGACAGAGGATGAGATGGCTGGATGGCATCACCGACTCCATGGATGTGAATTTGAGTGAACTCCGGGAGTTGGTGATGGACAGGGAGCCCCGGCCTGCTGCAATTCATGGGGTTGCAAAGAGTGAGACATGACTGAGTGACTGAACTGAACTGAACTGAACTAGTCATGCTAACTTGAAAGCATCGAGTTCAGAGCAAAATATTAAAAAGGCATCTAATGAATCATTTTCTTTTATAGAATGAGCAGCTATAACCTAAGATATTTCTTGGGACTGCTGTGAGGGACAGCTCCCAAATTCTAAACTCAGACATTGATCTATTTGAGGAGATATTTCAGCAAGAGGTTTGCAGGTTCTGGTTTACATTTTCCAGACCCCAAATTCAGAGTTCTCTTCAAATTTGTTTTGATTCTTTACAGCTAAATAATCACCAGATCTTCTTAATGGAGTCCTCTCATTGCCTCTTGATTTTCACAGCAATGAATGGTTCTTTTAAAACACCAGATTTGTCATGTAATAATGCTGAGATATTTCCTCAGCTGTATCCAGTCTGTTAATGATGCTCAAAGCCCTTAATTTCTGTTACAAAATTCTTTTTTTTTTTATCTGTAATATTCTTTTTCATTCTTTCTTGGAATTTCTTTATGTCTACTTTAATTCTTATTTATCTATTCTTTCATGCTGTCTACTTTATCCATGTGGCTCTTGTACAGTATTAATTAACATTGTTTTAAATTCCTCATCTAATAATTCCATCATCCATGCCATATCTGAGTCTGATTCTGATGCTTTCCCTGTTTCTTCAAACTGCACTTTTTACCTTTTATATGTTCTGTAATTTTTTTTTTTTTAGCCAGATATAACATACTGGGTAAAAGAAACTGATGCAAATAGTTTTGTTTTGTTTGTTTTTTTTTGCCTACATGGCTTGTGGGATCTTAGTTCCCCAACCAGGAATTGAACCCAGGCCCTTAGCCATGGAAGCCTAGAATCTTAACCACTGGACCATCAGAAAATTTCCAATAGACCTTTAGTAATGTAGTAGCAAAATGTGAGCGAAGGGAAAGTGTTGTAGAGTCCTGTGATTAGGCCTCTGCCCTTCAGTCAGCTTGTGATTCTTCTTTTTCCCTCTCTTCGGTGAAACAGTATGGCTCAGGTGGGCTGAAGTTGTTTATTTCTCTTTCCATAGTAGCTGATTGGGCTCTGATAAAATCCCAATAGTATAGCCTCTGGTAAGATAGTTTCTCGTGAGTAACTGCAGGCCTGGTTAAGAAGAAAAGAGTGCTCTGACATGTTTCAAAATGGTTCTGTTTCCCTCTCCTCCTACAGGGGACTTTTCCTCTAACACTCACTGCGAGAAGCTGGCAGGGTTCCTGGGGGTGAAACTCACAGAAGTGTGCTGTTCCCCACTGACTGAGCCTCCTAGAGGTTTCGCCTCTAGACCTGTTTGGAGTGAGCCTTCACAGTTTGTCACTGCTCACCTAGCAGTTTCCCAAGGAGGTGTCTGCTCCTAAGTTTTGCTCGAATAAGGATTCTCTGTATCTGCCTGCCTGCCTTTCTAATTACAGGGCCAGTGGTTTTTGCTCAGTGACATCACTTCTCTGACAGATCCAAGAAGAGTCTGATTTTTCAGTTTGGTCAGCTTCTTATTTGTTTTTTTTCAAACAGAGTGAAAATTTCCAAGTTCTCTACATGCTAGACTGGAAATTCTTCTGCGGTTTTTACAGTGTGGTTTTAACTGTCAAAATTTCCCACTTACATGTAATCTACACACTCTCCAAATTGGCCCAGAATTGCCATTGCCACTTCTACTATTGAGAAAACAATTTTTAAAAAACATCTGAACATGCTGTTTTTCTGGTTATATTAAATAGAAATATTATTACTATGAGAAATGCTATAAATACAGCATCTTTTCTTTCACAAGGGGTTATAAATGTGAGAAAAATATATGCATATAAAAATCATTTCTTGTTCTTAGGCACTAAATACTTTTCTCCTCTTTACATTCTATACCCACCTATATGTAAGCACCATGAAAAACTTTATTCTCAATTCTTTTTGAAAGTGGTTTATTAAGCAGAGGAAAACAGAACTGCAAAATTAAAACTTGGGACATGATACTGCTACCTAACCAAACTTGAGTCCGCTCACCCACATCATCAGCAGACACCAAACAAGGAATCTGAGACAGCTAAAACTCCCAGACTCCCCACGGGGTTTCAGAAATGCGTTTTTAAAGGACAGGTGAGGGAGGAGTGTCCCAGGGTATGTGATCAGCTCATAACAGCTCTCTGATTGGTTGACGGTGACCTGACAAGGTGGCATCACAAGGGTTAACATGATGACTCTTTCGGCTCCAGTAAGTCTGGGGACTATATGCTCAAGGCCGTCAAGTAGCTAAAGCCTTGCATTTGGTGAGGGTTGTCTTTTAAAACATCTTAGCATCTTTAAAACATCTCAGGAAATGTGCATCACATCCTGTTACCTTGAGAGAGGAACTAAAGTAGGGGATATTGGGGAGGGTCTGTTCCAGGAAGGCCCCATGGGGTCCTGCTCAGTTACAATGCTGGAGGTACATAGAATTTTGCACATGTAGAATATTAATATATTTAAATTTAATTAAGCATGTCAGTGAGAGTAATTTTATAGCTTCATGGTATCTAATTTCAGTGACTTTAGCAAAGCAGATTTGTCTCTTATTATTTCTGTCCATTTTGTGTGCATGTGTGTTTGTAGTTTAATAGTCCTATACATAAAGATCATCTTAATCTGTTTTAAAATATTCAGACACCTGCAATAACACATAGTCATAAAGCTCTTTTATTATCAAGTTATTCATCCCTCAGCTTGTCTTCATTACAGGTCTGTTGGAAGATTTCCACCCTTAGCCCTATTCTCTTAGCAGTTAATTAAAATATTCTTGCTATTGAAATGGACTGTATAGTCTCTATGAATTAGGGGATGTCAAATATTGTAGTTTGCTTAGAGTAGCTAGAATTCAATTGTTTTTTTTTTTACTACCCATTATTTCATACTTGCTGTGATTTAGAAAAATTGCTGATGCATCAATTAATGCAAATTGTATAAAGGTTTCTTTAATTTAGGCTTAAAATGCCAGATCCAGCTTTGTATTTTCATGATCTGCAACTTAAAATATGGGGTTCAATTTTCATTTACCTAATGTTCCCCAGTAATAAAGACGTGTCTATTAAGGACATCTGTTACAATTTGGTAACCTCTAATTTTAATGGGAAATAATAGAGTTCAAGTCTGTAAGATTAGAGGTTATGGAATAGG
The DNA here is from genome assembly GCA_006410675.1 of Oreotragus oreotragus. NCBI lineage: Eukaryota > Metazoa > Chordata > Mammalia > Artiodactyla > Bovidae > Oreotragus > Oreotragus oreotragus. The sequence continues at coordinate 302,346 of SJYX01001906.1, forward strand.
TCTTTACACTGGTTTGGCGTCCTTGATATAATGTTCTGCCAGCCAACCTAATATATTCACAAAGGGCTCAAAGTCTTGGTTCTGCAGGCCAAAAAAAGAGAAAGAAAGAAAGAAAAAAAAAAACTTTTCTATCTTGTCACTTTGCACATTGCCTTGTTGAAATCTGTCACCACCTGCTAAAAAATAATTTCTCTTTTTTAAAAGCACATGAAGAGAAAATAATCCAGTGCATAATTACACAGTAAAATGTATTTTACCAACTAGCTAGGAGAGGAAGAAAGGAGAGGAGCTAAGGCTGGAGCTGGAAATCTTTAAAGCTCTGCGTGTTTTCCAAGGCACCAGTGGAGCCCATGAGCTCTCACTGATGTTCAGGTTTTAGATATTTTCTTCTAGGCAGGGCGTGGATGATGGGGGTGCAGAAGGGACCAAAACTTTCTCTCCTCTTTCCTCTCTTGAACTGACAACCTATAGATCGTAAACAAAATGCATATGAGAAAAAAATTATATCTGCCAGCATCAGCAATTGTAACAATGAAATTCTCTTTTTCTCTTTATTCAAGCCTAACTTAAGTATTCCCTTTGAATCCAAGTCCTTAATGACATTTATGACTCTCACGGGTATTTATTTTAGCTGAATATCTTGCATTTGCTATGCCAAGAACAATCTCGAATAAAAAAGATTCCTGTCACTTTATTCAGGCTTCAACAAAAAGCAACCAAGCCAGTAAATCACTAAATGGAACTACCAACTTACTATGACATGCATGAATAATGCCTTAGCAGTCTGCTCACTAGAAAGATTAGAATGGGAGTAAACACAAGCCTGTATAAGTATGCCTAGACAAGCTGAGCCCAGAACTCTATCAAAATCAATTTCTCCCATTTCACATCTGAGTATTTTGAAATGTTCTAACAAGAAGCAATAGAATTAAATTTCTTTCCAATTTGCTTTCAACATAGAGGAAGAAGTATGATAACCAAACTCACCAGGTTTTACTCATTGCTCAAAGTCCAGTGTTAACTTGAGGCCACTTTGAAGGGAGAAAAAAAGATGAAGGTAAACATTGGTGTTAAACACTAAAACTATCAAAAATTGAGCAAGTCACAAATACTTTTTTTTTTCTTTAAGGTGGGTAAAATTGGAAATGACCTTGATCCAGGCCCTTGATCTTGACTTTGATCTTGTGTTACAGTATAAGAAAAGGAGATAAATTACCTATGCAGATTACCCTAAGTAAGATTATAACATTTGCAACATGTATAGAAGTTTGATGAATATATGTTATCATGGTCAGTCCTCTAATAGCTGTCCTTACCTGCAGGTTTATTTGTCAAAACTGTAAGAAAATCCCGTGTACATGTTGCTCTGACTATGTACTTTACTCCCCCGTGGAAGGAAACAGCTGCTGCTGCTGCTAATTCGCTTCAGTCGTGTCCGACTCTGTGCGACTCCATACAGAAAGAAATTTAAATGCGTTGCTTTCCCCTTTAGTCACAATGTGTTTTAGTTGCCTTCTCTCTTTAAATATAGTGTGGGTGTGTGTTCAGTCGCTTCAGTCTTGTCCGACTCTTTGTGACCCCATGGACTGTAGCGTGCCAGGCTCTTCTGTCCATGGGATTCTCCAAGCAAGAATACTGGAGTGGGTTGCCATGCCCTCCTCCAGGGGATCTCCCTGACTCACAGACTGAACCCTCCTCTCCTGCGTCTTTTGCATCACAAGCAGATTATTTACCACTGAGCCACCCATGAAGCCTACAAATAGAATAAACTAGTTAAATCATTACATTCTGTCACAAAGTGTATAAATGACCGCCTTTCATATTTCCAAGTGAATGTCCTACTTTATGCTTTATCTTTTAAAACAATTTTATGTTAAATTGTTTACCTCCTACCAAAATGACAAAGAAACTTTCAGATTTTAGAGAAGAATATGAAATTATTTATGGCCAACCTAATCAAACACAACTCAATTTTCACGTAAACTAAATTGTTTTAAAGTATTTTTAAACCTTAAATAACTGTGTTTTCCTGGGTTTATTTCAAAATGGTTTAACAGTAATAACTAGAGTCTTCATATATTATTAATCAAGATTCTTTTTTTGGATATTTGAAAGACGACCATTTTTTTAATAGAGAACTTAAAAATTAAAAATAAATAAGAAAGCTGGGACATTATTTTCAGGCTCCTGTGACTCTTTTGGTGATTTATAGATTAATCAATCATCAATGGGATTAAAGGCCATTTACACTAAACAAATTGCTTATGGCTGCAGCAAATTGTGTTTTGAGATTTAGTGATAGGGACTATAAATTGCCAGTCATGTTATTAGACATATAAATCAGAGAGTTACTGAAAATTGATTAGCTGACTCCAATTTTTCTGAATACGTTGTTACTCTAGGTTATTATTTTTCTTTCCCAGGTCAAAACAGTTCAACTCTAAACTGAGTGAAGGAATGTGAATTTCTATAACTAAGGCTAATAATTAGGGGTTTTATTTTTGCTGTTACATTTTTATAAGATGTTCTTATAGATCAAGAAAGCTAGATTTTTGTCTTTATGTGAAGACTGCAATTTTTTTAAAAAGCATTATCTGAGTATAATTATCCTAGGTATGAAAAATAGTATAGTTTAATTAAATAATTGTAAAGCCTTCTGTTCAAGGATGGAATTGAGTTATAAGAAACCCATAATGAACACAGGTTTTTTCATACTTTAGCACTTTCCCAAGATCCCAGTTTTATAACCCACTTTTAAGAATAGAGAAATCACAAAAAAGGAAAGCATGTACTATGCATATTTCTGTTGTTGTGAGGACCTTTATGGTATTCAGCCATCATGAAATGACAGAAGAACATTCTTTTTTTTTTTGGTTAAGCAAGCACAAATTATTTGCTGTCTGGGTGAGTGATTGATTTAGGGGAATTAGTCTGTATACAGACTTTGAGTTCTGAATTAGTATGCTAGCTTGCCTGACACTTCCCTCTTATAGCAATACACCCAATGCAAAATTACTAGAATATTCTTACATACAGCCTTCATTATATTATTGCCTTGTTAGAAAATTTCAATGTCTTCCCAATTATCTGCAATATAACATTCAAAAATTCCATTTTCTCAAGCTATTTTTACAAACTCTATCAGAATCAGAGAAAATGTACTTTGAAGAACAGAAAAGTGTCACAACCATATCACTAGCTAACAATCTATAGTAAACAATTATCAAATAATTGAATTAATCTAAAACCAAGTATACTTACAAATTACAAATAAATTTCAAATATATTATCAAATATCCCATTCTCATCAGCTCCAAAAATTCAAATAGGGGGATGATCAGACAAAAAAAGGGTGCTCTTCTTTTCTGATAACCCATCACTGAGCCAAACTGCTGGGCAGTGCATATATACAAGTTAAGGTGAGAATTGTTGGATTTAGAGTAATCTGGGTTCAAATTTTATCACTTATGAACTAGCTATATTATGATGGAATGCACTACTTGATATTTGATGCATGTAATAATTTGTGACTTGAACTTTGCAAAAGATTGATGTAAAATCACAGCTTGGTCCCTTAATCTCCAAATATATCAAGAGCTCATGCTCCCAAAGGAATATACAATTTTTGAGTAAAGACGTACAGCGGAAGGCTGGTAGTGTGTATTATATACTCACTCTGTATTTAATCATCATAAATGTCATGACTTGTGCTTAAACATGCAAGCTGAAGTTTCAAACAGAGATACATATTCAGTTAATTCTGTCACAAATATAAATATTAGAGAACTATTTTAACATCCAGGAAAAAGAGAGATTTTCAGTTATTCTTGTATTTTTTGTCTCAACTATTAGTGTTAGCTTTTACAAGAACTTTAATCTGATCTATACCCTTTCAGCACATAAAAATATACAAAGGGAATATCCAACTGTATGTATCCTTAAAGATTTCTAAAATAAACATTAATAATCATGTTTTACCTTTCTGTCATTTGGTTGTAGAGTAACATTTGATTTATGTACAAGACTAAGATGCTGGAGGTGGTAGACTTTTTTCCTTCTTTTTGTCTATTTTCTTCAGCTATGCTATTAGTGATTTCCTCTGAACAAAATGTTTTTCAAAGTTTTGTTATGGTTAAAATGTCAAAAATGTTGGTAAATGTTCTGAGGGTTTCACTAAACCACAAACCTTTCTGCAGGTTTTCTTTCTTTCTTTCTTTCTTTTTTTTTTTTAATCTATATTAATTCCCCCATGGGTACACTGCTTCANATCCCACTAGTCGCACAATTTTTGTTTCCAAAGGGGGAAAATATTTGGTATAATTTTTTGGCTATTTTTCATTCTATCTCAATGGTCAGTTCAGTTCCTGTCTCTTATACACATCTAGATGTGTATAAGAGACAGTGGGTACACTGCTTCATATGAACTGTTTTTCCATTGAAATAAAACAGCCTTTTGGTTCAAAGAAATAAAAAGATGTTGTTATTCTTAGAATTACACCAATATTTGCTTTGGTTATATTATAATAGAATTTATTTTATAGAAACCAGCTGAGGGAAAAAAAATCTCTCAAAATTGTAGCTAAGTAATCCTTCTGAACTATATACTTTTAAAGATATCTATATATTTAAGGAGACGTGCACTCAAAATAATCTCAACAATTCCAGCTCTAATAAATTAGACTAGTGTCTTCTGCCTGTCAGTTATTTTCCTTTCTGTTCTTTGTATTTGAATAGTTTTCTGAGTAAGGAGTTGATATTTTTTGGCACTATAAAATATGCCAAAGTCAAACGTAGTCATTAGCACTGGGAGACCAAGGATGTGAAAGAATTATTAAAGCCTTCCTGAGATTGAACAACCAAAGCTGATTTTGGACTCTGTTGCTTGCACCTGACTAGGATTAATAAAGACTCAGCATACAAGTGATGTGCAGGTACCACATGAAGGTGGTCAAGTCACATATACAGAGGCCAGTCTTCCTTACAAGACTCATCAAATGTGCCATGGTGAATATGGAAGGAAAGACCTTTGCAGTTTCGACAACACATTAAGGTATCATTAATTTTTAGTCTATTTTCCCCACCCCATGCTCATCCCCCTAAAAACTCTTGCTTGGTTTAATGTTGTTGGAATGGCTCTCAGAGGGTGTCACAGGAATAAGACAGACAATCAAAAATGGTTTGACAAGGCAGTCTGTACTTCTGCAGAAGAGTGTGCTGCAAAGGTCTGGGAGCAAGCACACCGAGTGGTAAGTGAACTTGGTTTTTAGTCCTAAGATGCAGGTTAGGGCACATCTGACTCCTCATAGGTTGAGGACCACAGAGTTACAATCTTTCCTGGATGTCACCTAAGTTTTTATTGGATGATTGGTCTCCATGAGGGTCAGGAGTAGTACTTGTAAGTTCCTGATAGGAGGATTCGTGTTAACTGTTTTCCCTATCCTTTTAGTTTTTTGTGCATGTCCAGGATAAGGGCCTCAGAATTAGCCCACCAAAATGTGCTTATGAGAAAGGAGAATGAGGAAAAGAACAAAGGATTGGCAACTAGCCATCATTTTAGGAATCTTATTCACATTCCAGTTATATACCTTTTTGTTCTGCTATTCTAGGAATGAATCACTTCTTTATTTCTTATAACTTCCTTTGATAAGAAATACTTTATTACAATGTTCCTTTATATCTTTGTATTTTCCTATTTCTGAACCAGTCCCCACCTGATTTTCTACTTGATATTAAGGTAGAGTTTAGAATGAGTAAAATTTATAATATCAACTCTGTAAAACAAGACAGGCACCAGATATTTAGTTCTTGAATTATCACACTGAGCTGAAGTCAGCTCATTAATCTTCTATTTCACCCCAAGATTCCAAATCGACATACTTATGCAATTTAGCAGTTACAGAAATGATTAATAGGTTTCTTTGGTGCTAACCTAATTGCCGTGATACTAAAGACAAGAACATTACAAAAGATAAAGTGTTGAGACCAGAATTACCTTCCTTTTAGGTAGCAGTCAGCTGTTAAAAACAATTCTAGAACTCCTTTGAGCAATAAACAAATTGTTGTTGCCAAGTATGGTTTTTGCCTTGCTGGATTCAACTGGAAGAGAGTTTCATTAACATATCCTCATACCCAGCTAACTGTATTCTATTTTATCTGTTGGGGGAGTGTGTAATTTCCAAAACCCAAGACTTCAAGCCATGTGACAGAGCTGTTCTCCTGGGTTCCCTTACCCTACTGCTCTCAACCTGGGTGCCCTTTCCCAATAAAATCTCTTGCTTTGTCAGCACATGTGTCTCCTCTGACAATTCATTTCTGAGTATTAGACAAGAGCCCAGTTTCGGGCCCTGGAAGGGGTCCCCCTTCCTGCAATAGTTCTGTCTCACAAGAAAAATGTGAAGCATTGGACAAACCATTGTTGCAGCCCTTGGATGGACCAGTGTTACAGCTCCATGTTACAGTTCAGTTTTATTTAGAAAATAAAGGAAAATACATCCTCCAGGTATGAGGGCATGCCAACCCAAAAGACGCTAAGAGAAGAGAGGTCCCCAGTCCACTTTTAGCTTATCTTTTTACATGTTTTTTTCTCCTCCTCTTGGGCTTGCCCTAAGTAAATTGAGCTGGCCAGGAGTGTTGTTTGTTTACCTGAGGTCCTCACACCGGTCTGGTCCTGGGACTTTCCTTTTTTATGTTTTCGTGGGCTTTTTCCTTCCTTGTCTTTTAGACATCACCATTCTGGACTCCTTTTTCCTATTCTAACTACCTAACATATCCACAGTTTCTGTTATCAAGTTTCTCCAGAAAGAAAGTCCTTTAAAAAAAGATCTAAATAATATTTATATATTTTACTTCTACAGTGTCATAGTTTCACATGAGCCATAGTCTTGAATTTTTGTTTAATGTACATTAAATGAATATGTAGATGTATTTAACAAATAAGAAGTGGAGAGGGAGAGAGGCAATACTTCAAAAAATCCATGTATTAGTTTACTTGTGCTAAATAAGATAGTAGAATCTGCCATCCTCAAATATGCCATTTTAATATAAGAATTATTCTGAGCTGAGGGCAATTGAGAAGAATCAGATATAAGAAAATATTTCTGCCTTCTATTTGCTTAAAAGGACGACACAACATTGTAAAAGGGTTCCTCCCCTTTTCTTGGTCAAGAAGGACAAAAGTTAATCATTGGAGATAACCTTAGATTTCTATCAGCCTAAAGACAGCACCAGAAGAATGTACAAAGCAAACTTTGTTATCTAAACTTTATCTTCCTTATTTCCACATATTTGCCTTCCCACAATTTGTCTATCTTTTTTTCCCTTTATCTTGTCACTACTCTAAAAATGTGTTGTTCTTTGTTAAAGCTGATAGGTAAGCCCAAGTTCTAACAACCACTTTGAGTTACTCATCACTGATTACTCTCAAATGTATTTGAAATGCACATGTTAATAAACTTTTGTTTTTCTCTTGTTAAATCTGTTTTTTGTTAGTCTAATGTACAAGGACCCAGACAATGAACCTAAGATGAGTAGAGGGAAAGAGCTTTCTCCCCCTAACCTACAGTGCCATCTACATATTTCTAAGAAAATTTATTTTCTATCAAAGTACTCCAAATATTATTTTCATTTTTCTATTTGGCTTTCTCTATTTAGATGACCTAAACACAAAATGTCCCTTAGGTTACAAAGTACCAACAAATATATATACTATGAAATGAATGATCAAATATCTTACTTTATCAAGTGTTTTTTAAAAAAATGTGTTATTAAAATTTTCACATCTAGTTGAAATGTAGCTTTTAATCCCTTAAATGAACATGAGTTGGCAATTTCTAGAACAAACTGAAGTCTCCTCTTGGCTTTCTCTCTTTATCAAAATCAATTCATAAGTAGATAGTCATATTTTAAAGTCCCCAAACAGCAATGATAGAAATATTCACTTCTAAATTGAAATAATGTGTATGTGTTGACACTAGTGGCTACACATTCATTTCTATCATCTTAATATAATCTGTAGTACCTGTAATTTCCTCCTAAAATAGAGTTTGTCAGTTAAGAGAAAAATATTTTCTCTCCTTTTGTACTTTGTGATTCTAATACTTTATTAAGCTGTTTAAAAAAAACATTCTAGCCTTCTTTAGGTTCTCTACTTGGTGGCATTGCCACCACTGAGTTTTTATTATGTAAATTATTGCAATCTGGTTAGCTCCTTCCGTCTTTTTTTCTTAACAAAAGGGGTCTGCGAGTGCTAATCAAAATGCTGCAATTTACATATTAATGAAGTTTTTATAACGACATTTCCTTCATACACAGAGTGAGCAAAGGGGAAATTTTTGTCTTTTTTTCTGAGAAAGCGACTGCTAAAATTTGATCTTATGAAGTATCTTTGAAACTTTCCAAAGTTGGTTAGAATATCATTTATGTAGTTAAATCAGATACAAAATGAAAGCACAAGGAATGAGCTTCACATATGTGATGTCTATAAACAATACTTTTTTGTATACATTTATCCACTTGCAATTACACAAAATGCTAAGGATACATTGGCAGTGAGGATGCTGTGCACAATCAAGTTGCAATCATTTTCAGGAAAGGAAAAACATCCCACTAAAAATGAGGAGAAGCAAGGAGTATTCAGAAGCTATATAAAAAGTGTCCAACTGTTTTCATAGAATATAGGTGATGTTCTGGTGCTAGCAAAATCCAGAAGAAATCTTATAACAACTAGAAATATCTATAATTGCTATAAGACCAAGTACAAAGATTTACAAAAATAGAATAAGTTGATGAAAGTAGTTAAAATGATCTTATTAATAATGAGATGTCTGGTACTTTAGCTTTTTAGAATGTGTCATTGAAAACAAAGCTGTAAAAACAAACAGTGTGTCACCAGAATATAATCTTCCACAGATAATGTACTCTTAAGTGAAAAGTGATAGAACACAAGTGAAAAGACAGAGATGCCAATATTAATCTTTATTTACCCAATGACATTCTTTGGGAGTCAGGAAATGAGTCAATTTGTGATGGTTTTAAAATTATCAAACATATAGACACAATATTTGCAATGGAAATTATTTTTTCAATCAATCACATCCTGAAAGAATGTACATACACACTTAAGGAAGAGAAAGAAAAGAGAAAAATGGCTGAAACATTTTGTGTGAATTCTTTACTGTATTATTAAAACCATTTTACATAAAATTTAGTCACTAATTTGAAAATGTCAGTTTCTCTAAATCCTATTTTCTTTCAGAAATTGATATAAAAATTAGTATTTTTAAAAATATTTCTAATAGTGATTCAATAGTGGGTTTTCTAAAATGATTTCTTCTTATGAAAGATATTTTGGTATCTAGGATCAGTAAAATTTCTAATTTTAATGCTTTAAATTAGTAATATTAAAATTATCTAATGCGTCATATAACTTTTAAGTCAGAAAAATAAAAATTAATGAATATATTATATGGGTCAATGTAATTTGTTTTCAATAAATAAGTTAGATGTTTATTTAGGAAATGAAAGTTAATGAGGACAACTCCTGTTTTGAATTCATGGGAAGATATCCCAACAAATGAAATAATAAGGCAGGTTTTACTTCTTTTCACAGCAAGACAAGAACACCCATTCAATTAGATTAGATGACATCATGCCAGGAGCCATTAGTCCAATCATTGACTTGGGCCTGCAAGTGCTACCATTTAAACACATGCAACCACTTCCAGTCACATCTGGCCACTTGGGCCTGTGAGTTGGCACAGAATACTGTGGAAAGAATGAAGGCTCTTGCCCAAACT